>JAQFZO010003111.1:0-10604 GCA_034695885.1 Geophilus flavus | reverse complement strand
TAATATTTTACAAAATGCACATTTTCAAAGTTTATTTCTTAAATTTTGATTTTAAGAAATTCTGTCCTTGTAACTTTCGTCTTTTTCCAAATTCTGTTCTGTGCCAACCACATTTCCCTAAGTTTGTTCTCGCAACAACCTGATTTTTCCCCAATTCATTAAAGCGAAGGAACCAAAAGATACAAAAGGCTGCGTACAAAGAAGAACGGTCATAAGTAGAAACCCACATTCATTAAAAACTAATGAGTAATGAACAATGGTAAAAATATTTTTTTATAATTAATTAAGTTTTAAATTAAAACTAAATTCTTATGGTTATAGGAGTAGTACCTATATAGGGTAAGGTGATAAAAAGAAGTCGAAATCATCAAGTGTGATGGTGTAGATTGGAGTATGGATCAAATGGTCTCGAGAAGAACAGTTTCTGGAACTAGTGGTAACGTCACCTGTGACACATAAATCCGAACAGGTCATTTATCATTAGAGTTTGTTACCCCCGCAGTGCGCCGCGGACTAACAGCAGCTCACAATCGAACAGCATCATAAATAACCCGTGTGCATATCGGTCATTACTCTCCTTCGACAAGAAGTGACGCGTGCACCAACCGTTTTGTAGCTTCATCTCAGCAGGGACTCTCAAAGTTATAGACGACGAGATTGGAGGATTACTTCCTTCAGGGAACACGCACGAAAGCTCATCGCGTAAATGAATCCCAATCTCATCACTTTCTCGCTCTTGGCTATGTTCCTCCATTCCATATTATTGTCCCTTCAGATTTGAAAAATAAAATTTTAGTGTTTTTTGAGTGTTGATTTTAATTTAATAAACATTAAGTATATCGTACATTATTTTTTTTAAAAAATATTCTTATTTATATCTTCCTACAGTCTGTTATTGGCTGATTGTGATTGGATCTCATGTCGTGTTTCAGCTCATCTTAATCATTCTGTACTTTCTTATTTTTACCTTTGCCTTTTGCATCATATTTTGAAAAGAAAAGCGAAAAAATAAGTAAAAGATTAAAGTAAATGAATTCACTTAATCTTTTACTTGTTTTTTCACTTTTCTTTTCAAAATATGACACAAAACATGTCAATTCCAGAAGGGCAAAGAGGTGAAAAATAAGAAAGTACAGTCAATTATTTTTTAGATGCACCTCTGTCTGATAATCAAAATCTGGATAATCCGAAAAGTAAAGTAAAAAAGTTAAAAAAAAGTTGTACACAAATGTGTACAATGGTGCTTGCGTAATTTAATTAACTAACACCAGATGGCGCTAAGCGTTGACCAATCGACTTTGAATGAAATCGGATTAATGTTGGTTTAGACCTGATCTCCGGGCTCAAAAAGAGGATAAAAATTTAAAACCTCGTCCAAATATGGCTGCTGTTTGCCAGGAATGTAGGCCGATGGACAGCGCACCTAAGGGCAAATTTATAAAACGTTTTATTAATTTTTCAGCAAGAAATCATAATTTAACTCTCAAAAAATTGACAAAAGTTTTCAAAATAGATATATATAGTTGTATCATTTTTTTCAATAAGGCTATTACCCTGTGTTGTTTTTTCGGTTTTTTTCTCTAAAAAATAGACAAATGTTTTAAAAATTCACCGTTAGGCGTGCTGCCCACGAGCACCTACGGTACCTAGATTCGTGGCGAACGGCAGCCATTCTTGTTCGACCATTTTTTTTTCAGTCCATCTGATAGACTCCATCAGAGGTGGTCTTGTTTGGGGCTGTCATGTGTTTATGAAAACTTCTCTTCAATAGGCTACTTTAGCTTCAATTTCGGCCGCCAGGTAAAGACTTGCTTTGGTATGAGTATCAGTGTGTGTCTGTTGTATCGCAAGATTATTAAATTAAATTGATTGCAATCGCTAAACATCAGTGTAAGTCAATAAAAATTAGTAAATAATATAAAGTCAATCGGTGGATAATTGATTAAATCTTGCATAAAAAACACATGGGTCTAAAATTGGCCAAAAGTGGTAGAAAATAGTTCAAATCAGACCCGGGTGTTGGTAATGGCATTCACCTGTCCCACTGTTTACTAAGCTTGTGGCATGCAGCCAAAAGGTCTCTCGTCTACAGCATACTCGAAATCAATGGCTTCAAAAAAAAACTCTCCAAAATCTCTCAACATCTACTATATACCGTACAGTAAATATAAAAATTCCTAATGCATCTTCTTAAAATTCTTGTTGGTACCCAAGGGTTGTGATCTAAATCCAAAGTTTAAGATATATGTATAATTAACATTTTATATTCTTTATTATTAAAAGATTAAATTGGAAGTCTTATCATCTGGTGGCCAAACATTAGAACTAATGAAGTGTCAATTTTGGAACAATATTTTTTGACTTGTGTATTTTCTGAATTATTTTTAAATTCCCGTAATTAGACTTATTATGAGCCTTCAGTTTTGAATTAATTTAAATTCTATCTGGCAGCCACATTGATAGCAACATTTAATCAATGAAGTGTATTGCCTTCCCTCGCCTTGCAAGAAGTAGCAAAGCAATCACTACTGAAAGTAGGCTTAATAATCATTAGGTTGTTTACTGCGGATTTTTAGGAAACTGGAGAAGAAAATGTGCAACATATGCCTACAATCAACTTTATTTATTGGCAATTGCCATATTCTTGGGAAAGGGCAAAGTGATAAAACCTAATATTAATTTAATAAAGTCAATGCAGTAAACGTAAAGTCAAATTTTAAACTTCCTTTACATCTGTAAACAGTTATTCAACACTTATTATCACTCTTAAACAAATACCTTTTATTATACCTTTTAATTTACATTATATTGTATATAAAATAAAAGGTACCATATTCCCTTCTAAATTTAAAAGGTGAGACAACTAATTTCCTGTTTAAAGGTATAAAGAGTCAATATAAAAGCTATATTAAAGTGAATTTGTAAGGTAACACCTTTAAAAGTCATAAAAGTGGATGTCAATTGCCTTTTAAACAATTTTAGGATTCAAGTATCTATGGCCACCCTCTCTAAAATACAGAACTTTTGGTTCATCTGGAGTATAATGATGACTTGCTAAGCATCAGTACTTTATACTACATGGTATTTAAAGTTATAAACATAAAACTTTCACATTTATAGGTTGCATCACGTCTTTAGTAAATAAAAGGCAAAAAATTGCAACTTTTTCCCGTATAAATAAAAGCCGTACAGATGCGTATTTGGTTAAAAATGAGTGCAATGGTGCAATCGACCGTACAATGTCCTCTGGATGTCCAATGGCCCAACCAATGAGTGGTCAATAAACTTATATACAGTGTGTGTACTGTATGTACATAGCAGTCAAAAATTGATCAAATTTTGGAACAAATTTTATTAACCTCAGTTTTATACACCATAAATAAAATATATGAATTGATGAAACCAACGACCTCTATTGGCAAATATCATGTTCGCATTAAATCAATAAACGAGATTTAAATTTTATAACATTAACAATAAGCTCATCACCAAAGTAATTACTGTCAACTCGCTCTCCTCCAATTGTCAACGCCTGAATCAACAGGAAAACGAGCGAATCCTCATGTTGGGCCCTCAAGCGAAGCCAACTTGGGCAAATGATTGTCTTTGGGGCTCCATATCCTGAACAAAATGCTGTAATTTTGAAAGAATGGAATTTTGCCAAGAACAACAACAATATTACCTGATCAAGGTGAAATCGAAAAGCGAGATAAAAACTAAACATGATGAGAAACCACGAGCAATAATAACTTTTGTGTCATAAAAAGGATTTACTTTGCTGATGTGTATGCAATTTCAAGATTGAACTAATGCAAATTTTATTTCAAAATTCAGTTATTCAAGGTATATGAGATGATTGAGACTTTGTAAAAACAGAAATGTTCCATTATTTTTATGACTTTAGAGTGAGTAATAAAGTGAATTGAACTTTCCAAGTGTTTTTCTGCCCTTTAGGATTTGATTTTTATTGGAAAAATTTGATGTTTTTTTAAAGTTTTGAGAAAATATTTTTCTAGACAGTCATACAATTGTGTATGAAGTTTTTGTTCTCCTTTTTTTCTGCAATTAATGGCCAATTAGGATGTTTCAGTTTTTTTCTCTTGTTATTTTTAATTTTGTTTTGATAGAGTCAGTTGATTTGGTTCTGTGAGGAAACAAGTGAAGCGAAAATGGTGGAAGGAATTGGGCGTTGTCTTGTTGCAAAGGGTCATCAGTCTGAAACGATCGATGTGTGCACTTAGATCAAACTGTTATTGGGTTCATGGTTTAGGCTTCCCATGAGACAGAATTTTATTAACAGAAGTTAGCATTAGGGGATTGGGACATGAAGTTTATTTTGTTAGCATGTAGAATGTAAACAAAACTGATTATTTAAAGGGAAAACTCAATGGTTTGTGAAGAGTTCATCACTGAACTGATTTAATATTACAAATTACATTAATGAGTAGTTTTAAATCGGATTTTTAATTGATGCTGTATAATGGCGAGCATAAATGAGTGCATCAATTTCTGGCTGAATAATTCTGACTATTAAATTTCACATTATATGCTTAAAAACCCTGGTCTGTTTTGTTATATACAGCAAGATGGAACAAAAAGTCTGTTCGTACAGAACCTGGCTAAATAATTTTTAAATGGTTAAAGATGATAAACAAAATTAGTTTGATTGAACATACGGTACCGGGTATATAGAAAAAGGAGTAAGCCCAATCCAACAATTTACTCAAATTTGACCTCTGACCTTAATTTTGAGGTCAATCATTTTCTACCTTTTGATCCATTACAAGATGAAGAGAAATTTTCAATCGGAGAGTCGTAGAGGACCCTCTGATTAATCTAAAAATAATATTACATCACATCTCTGATATGGAATTATTTTGAAAAAAAAAACAAGATTTGAGGGACCAAAATTGAGCTTTGAGCCCTTTTTGATTACGAATACATTCGGAGCTCTAAATGAGGACAAATTTGAGTGAATTGGGCCCTATCTCCTTTCTTTATAAGCTCAATCAATCAGATTTTGTTTAACTTTAACCATTCAAAAATTATTTGACTGGGTCCAGACTTTTTGTTCTACCATGACAAACTGACTACGCATAACAATTAGTTCCAATTTTAACCACCACAAAACAGTGGGGCGCCACTGACGTAACAATCGAGTCACTGGCAGTGTCATATTTGTATATTTCCTTGACTACAATTTCCGTATGAAATTCAACATCCTGTACTGTACTTGATTCTTGGAATTTTCTGCAGGTTTCAGAGTGATGAAGAAAAGGTGAAGAATGAAAAGAATGTTTTCAGTTGATTTTAAATGAGATCACAATCGAAACCGCACATGCTGGGAATTGATTAACCCAAAGACTCCAAACATGCTTGCTGGCCACTAATTAATGCTAAGCTGAGTATACAAGTGGAAAACTCTTTAATTACCCTGTTTGTGGTGGTGTGATCATTCATCATTCAAAATATCACTTAAATTTCCACATCACAAAAATAAAAAATAAAAAATTTTTCCCCCAGCACTTTTATTGATTATTCCATTCACATACTCGAAATTGTATTGCTGACAGTATCACTATCAAAGATGATTCCCCATTGGGAATATTTTTTTTTTTTTTTAGAAATATTTATTTTTCGCATCATCAGATTTGTGGATTTTCATTTTTCTTTGTTTATATCATGAATACTTTATGGTAGTAATCATCATTTATTTTTATTTAGTTTTATTTATTATTACGTATTTTTTATTTTTTTGGAAATAAAATTTTTATTAGTATTTTTTTCCATTTTATTTTTATTTTTCAAATAAGGTTAGACGAAAGGTGACAATATTTGCTTTGGATTTTCAGAAGCAAGGAAGAAAGTAAGCGTTCGGTAATACACAGATTGTAATAAAAGCCTTGTCGGCTCAACATCCCTGGGTGTTTGACGTCAACGGTTTCGATCCGGTGGCGTCACCGAACAAACCAAAGTCGCTTGGTATCTTCTATAAAGGGAAGTGCCTGGAAGTGCAGAGTCGTGAGTCGGACTCGGATCTTTCACTCAAACGTCTCGGTATAACATGACTTGTGCGTTATTCAGCACTTTTTTCTTGAAATGATATATCGTATAACGATAGATAAAGTATAGAGTAGAATTGAGAATTTAATAAAATTCAAAATAATAATAATAAAAAATTGGGCCAAATGTTTGGCGATATTGTATCGAAACGATAGCGCCTCTAGCGGTAAATTTTAGAAGAATTACAAATGGCGGTGCTGTGAAAACTTTTTGATTTTCAACTCGGCGAGCTTTTCGGTAGTTTAGATGTGGTTTGAAGTGGAAGTTGGACTGAAGTAAGATAGAGACGATCAATATTTATGTATTAACTAACTTAATTAATAATTTCGAATTTTTTTTTCACTAATTAAGACTCGAATAAAGATGATGGACGAGACGAATGACGTGTAACTACTGAGTGACCATGACATTACTGCTCGCAATTTACAGTACTGAATTATTTGTTTATTCCACCAATTATGTGAAAGGATAGTTAATTAAGGTAAGTTATTTTACTGATTAAATACACAGTGTTGCAAGGGATCTATGATTTATGCGTGAAAAACTGTGCCTTGATTTTTTTCTTCCGACACAACCCACTTGGGACATATGTATTTATTTATGTATTTAATTATAAAAAAAGAAAGAAAAAAATACAGTGTCTACCACGATATTTTGTTCTACATTGCAGGTTACTGTAGAGTTCCAAGTCGATTTTTTTGGATCTGTTCCAACAAATTTCAAATACTCCAAACTTTTTATAATTTAACCTTTTAAAAGAAACAACGCAGAAATACAACACAACAACAAAACAAACAGTTAATATTAGTTCCTCAGCAATTTCCTGATAACAAATTTCTTAATTTTCCCCAAGGAAATTTCCAGATTATCAATTAAACTTGATAATTAATGCAAATTTGATGTTTATTTTTGTGAAATCGAGCCCATTGTCTGCCTGTAAATTGAGCTTAATCAAAAGAAAAAGTAATTTACTGCCTCAAACTTATCAGCTTTCATTCAATTATAATTTTATACACGTGCAACATTGCAGAGGAATTTTATATCTCTCAGCTTTTTCCTATTTTTTTCAAATGACAGTTATCTTGTTTAACATGCAAACGAAGGACCATCTTTTTTCACTCGATGTCGTCAAGGAGAGTAGAGAAAGTAGAAACTTAAAGGTTTGTTACCATTTATCACGGAAAACGGAGTTGCCAACAGTCGAGAGCTCATAAAATTGTTGGTGGGAGGGTAATGATGGTGCCTGGGGTACCATCAAACGAGCAAGAATGCTGCTTACAGCTATGCATTCGCAAGAATACGCCACATAACATCACTTGACAAATCCAAAGTTTAAATGTTAGAAGCACACACTGTTGAGACAAGGTTGTGAAGTTTTTATATTTTTTTTGGTGAATTTTTTATGCTGAATGGTCCCCACGATTCAGGGGTTGTTGAGGATCAGGAAGTATAGTTTGGATGTCAGTACAGTGAAGTTTTGTAAACAACAAAAAAGTTAAATGTTTGTTTTTGATCTAGTTTTCATTTCATCATTCATGACATGTTTATATTTATTGTTGTGTGTTGGGTTGGATGGGAGATTTTTGGAAGGGATTTTTACAACTGTTGTAAAATTTGGATGGGTTTTGGAAATTGTTGTATGAATGGTGAATCATGTTTATGTTTGCCCTTGACTGTAAAAATTATTATGTCGAATGGTTTATATTAGCTTCAATCTGTAGCTGAGATTTTATTCCTGTTGGTGGTGTTGTTGGGTTTAGTGTGGATGGAATGACATTTACTGCAACTGTTTATTGTACTTGAAATATATTTGCATGGGGCATAAAAATTCAGTCGATTCAATACTGTCATTTTTAATAAGGCAACAAATTCTAACTTTTCAAGGGCTGTGTCTGTCCCAGTCTTTTCCTATAAAAAAGTTTAGTTGAATGTGAGATGACCAAGAATTTTAATGTACCTAACTCAAATTTTAGTTGTGTTAACTATAATTTGGTTCATGTTTACTTCAGTCAGGTGGCTACTATCATGAAATTCTTTGTTTTTTTTTTGGTATTAGGGTCAGACTCACAGCATGACCAATTTGCCCACAGAATAGTATGTTACAGAGAAAAGTGCTAACACATCCAGTTTGTGCTGTGAACCTGCGATCAGAAAAAATAAACTTTCTGTGGGATTGAAACCACTAAAAAAAAATTTTAATTTTTTCTGTGCCAGACTTTCTGTGGCTTTCAGCCAATAGCAACCTATCATCACTCTGTCGCAAGATCTTACCAACAGACTAACAAGTGGGACTTTCTGGTGATTGGTAAATATGGACAATTCTGGGCACAGGTTTCATGGCCAGACAAAAGTTATTCATATTTAGCTTCAGCCAATGTGCATTTGTACTGGTTCAACCAAACTGTTTTTAGAGTCTGATAGGTATAATATTGCGAAAAATTTCCAATTAGATCGAATTTTCTATACATTTAAAGATAAACATTAACTTTTCTCGAAGTCCAAATCAAAAGAAAATTCTGCTTGTTTGAGATGGAATGTTCTTTTGCCATCGGATTTTCCTGATCTGAGCATGGTCAGTTGACAGAACAAACTGCAACACGAGTGCCACATACGCAATGTAAGTAATCCTTGTTTCACGCGAAGTACGTGATTTATTTCCCGTTTCGCCGAAAAAATCCGAGTCGACTAATTTCGGTGAAATGAGTAAGATACCTGATTCGCCGAGGTTAATCTATTCGGAATGATGTCACTTTTATCGAAACTCTACAACACAATCGGAATAAAGGTGAATCCATAAGTTATTTTTTTTCTTCTTTTTCCCCCTGCTGCTGTTTTTATAAAGTTATGGTCACTGGTTTGCTTGATGCAATTGCATCACACATAGTGACTGTAATTTCTTAAATATTCACTAAAATAAAATTTCCTTTTTTCCCTGGAAAGAAGAGAAAAAGACGAGTAGGATGAGCTAAAACATTTTGAAATCTGATCAGCCAACGAATCGTAAAAAAACATAATTTTTGTCCACATGAGTCATAAAAATTTGACCACTGTCGACATGAATCAGAATAATATGGCCACCTATGAATTTAATAACAAATAATAAATCAAAAAATCAACAAAATAAACTAAGACAGAAAATAAATTTTTATGATGCAATTGCATCAATCAAACCAGTGGCCATAACTTTATGCACTGTAAATAAAGGTGTCTTTTCAGAAGACATCGAACGTGTCTATTGTAAGCATTTAAGACACTTAATTGGTGTCTATTTTAAGCAATTAAGACACTTGTAGTGTCTTATAATAAGGCACTGCAAAGTGCTTATATAAGGGTACAATCAAATAAGACACTTTTTGTGACTTTTCTTCTTAAGACACTTTTGACTCTTAGACGCATAATATGTCTTATGAAAAGGCATCTGAACTTTTTAGGCACTGCCTAGTGCCTTAAATAAGGGTACAAGATTATTTACAGTGTGGTGTGTACTGTACTGTATTACGGAATATTTCGACTGACTCGTGATTTTCCATGCATGTAAACATAGAGAGGATTAAGCCATTGGAAATGTATGTACTGAGTAGGTTCTTTCTTCTTCTCATACAAAGAAGTCAGGATATCGGATTTCATTCTTTTTCCTCTCTTTAGCTTTGGGACTATTTGTACTTTTTGTTTGATTTTTCTTCTCATTTTACTTGTGCCATTCAGTGTAGTCTCTTCTTGATGTTGGAATTCACTGTTGTTCTGAACCCAATTGAAAATTTTTGTTGTGATCGTGATCATGGAATGTTGTTTGTCGTGTACTAGGGTTTCAGTTTTTTAGTCATGTGAAGTAACTGTGAGGGTAAAAATATCCACTGCGCTTTGAATATTGAATTTTGGCTTATATTACATTGCAGGCAACTTGCACTATGTAATTATTTTGATATTTAAATGAGCTGAAACCATAAAAACTGTAAAATTATATTTTTATAGTTTCAATGCTGCAACTTTATTGACAGTATTGGATGAAAATAACCATTACACATTCATGAGTTTTGAAAACCCATGCATCAAGTTTATGGTTATTGCATTTAGAGGGTTGGCTTTGCTGCAGTGAATAGAATTTTAGCCTATTTGAGTGTAGACATGCATGAATGGAAGGTGAGGAAATGGGAAAACTGAAAACATTTATTACTTTCATAGCTTTGGTTAAATCATTTCAAATCCAGATACAGTACTTTAATTTAAAAAAAGAAAGCACATTTTTTGTTACAAAGTAAAAAATACTCGACAATTTAAGAAGTTCATAAACCAATAATCTAGTATAGTAACTGACAAACTTTTTAAAATCCCTATTCCCTATTAGCCAGGTTCAAGTGAAAGAGTAATGTTCCAACAAATTATCACAGACGCTAGATTAATTAATGAGTGGAATTCCACAGAATAGGATGACTGCTCACCTCACCTCTCCTCATCTCGCTCTCGAGAACTTTATTAGTTTTCGGAAGCAGGTAAACAATACGTGAGATGAAATTTTTGTTTACCGAACAGTCAGGTCTGAA
>JAQFZO010003110.1:0-10606 GCA_034695885.1 Geophilus flavus | reverse complement strand
TGATGTACATATAATCGTGATAAATGAACACCCCCTCATCATCCTCTAACCCATGAAACATAAAATGCCCATAAAAGCAGACAGCACAACCCAGAAACCAAAACACCAATGGAGACATGGAATCGAAAATAGATACCGTATAGCGAGAAAAGAAAAGATGACCATAGGTCCTGTTTGCTTCAGCGCTAAGACATACACTCGTTTGGTGCCTACACTAATAGGAGGAACCACAGATATGGCTTGGAAGTTTCTTCTAATAAAAAGTGAAGGGCTGACAAATTATATACAGTATACCAAAACTATGAAACAAAATTCCAAATTTTAGCACAATTCCTATAAGTTTTAACTCAATTAAAATTAAGTCATCAAAAATAAAAATTGCGGGTTAATATCACCATTGAATTGAATAGACAAAGAACCGTGCAGGACAATGCAACCAGTAGATTAGGCTTAATAATTCCAAAGTAAACATTCGAACAAAAAACTAAACTACTTAAAATAAACCATTTCGCCATAAATTCTAATTTTACATCTACCTACGGCATTGTAGCTCACGACTAGTTAATAATCAACAGAAGATTTGAAGAAAACATTAAAAGAAAAGCTTCAGAAATTATGTCGCAAAAACAGCGACAACCAACACACCGCCATTGCTCTCGAACAAAACTCACGAGTCATGATGATGTCATAAGTCACGGGTTGTTACTAGGAAACGAAATTATGCCGCACTCCAACGGCAATTTCTAACAAAAATAATGTTTTTTTTCAAAATAAAATGTGTTTCCATAAAAAAATAAATATAAACAAAAAAAAAAACAACTAAAGTTGGGTTGATGTTTCACAAATGAAAATGAAACATTCGAACGAAAAAATACACCATTTTGCCATAAATTCTAATATCACATCTACCTACGGCATTATAGCACGATTGTAGCTTACGATTAGAGCTAAAAACCAACAGAAGAATGAAGTAAAATTTAAAGAACAGCCTCAGAAATTTCGTCATAAAGACCGAGGTAAAAACAGCGACGACCAACACACCGCCATTGCTCTCGAACAAAACTCACGAGTCATGATGATGTCATAAGTCACGGGTTATGTTACTTCGGAAATGAAATTATGCTGCGCTCTGGCGGAAATTTCGAACAAAAATAATGTGATAAATATTAATTAAATATATTCCTCAAAATAAGCCACCACACCAAACAAACAAACAAAACAATAAGTTGTGTTGATGTTTTCACAAATGAGTGACGTCATTCATATTAATTCGGTTAAATAACCTTCAAGAAATACTAAATGAAGAAAAGTTCCGTCAACCTATAGACTTCAAATTTTCAACACTTAAATTAACCGGAAGTGATCTTTCAAACCAAACCGAATGGCAGCCCACAGCTCCAAATTTTACTTTTTTTACACTGCAGAGAAGTCGACTTAATTTCGCTCCCAATACTAACAAAACAAACAATAAATAAATAAATAAATAAAGTTATTATTGTCGTAAATAAAGGGAGGGCCTATAAATTTTGTGACGCTTGTTCTAACTGGCATAAACTATTTGAACACGTTGAATGTGCATTGTGTATATAATCATAACCTAACGTCACAGTCCTTAGATCTAAGGACTGTGCCAAAGGTCGAAAGAGGTTATCATATGGTAATATATACATTGCATATTGTAGAAAAACCTCAAGAAAATTATTGCTTGGAGCTCCAAGCATTTGTATATTCTCATCGCAATTCAGCAGCACTCTCCGGTAAGCCACATCTCATCATTACAAACGATCAAAACGATGTACAAACTGTAAATTTATGCATTCAGATTGTTACAAGACTTAAAACGAGGTCCAAAGACACAGAAATGGCATTCCAAACACGTGATAACCAATCTCTCGCCAACCAATTACAAGAATGCATCATAAAATCCCGAGACCCGCCGACTTTGACACAACTATCAGTCGATATGATTGCGATTTTACTTTGGAAAACAGCAGATCGTGAAATTCCAAAATCCCGCGACGGAAAAACCATCAACTTACGTGAAAAAATCGAAGAAATTCAAGACAACCTGCTAAACAACGTGAAACCACTCATTCCCAGACCGTTGCTCACCGATTTGGAATTCTCCCTCGCCCTCAAGATTACACAAATCCTCGAATTTAACATGACCGAAGACTTCAACGGGAAAACAAACAAGGTCGGAATTTTCTTCTGGACACCACAAGGACGGTTAAACATTCCTGGAACGATGCATTTCCTCCTGAAAAACGTAACCGGAATCGACGACGTCGCTTTAGCATCGTCCTGTCTGTACTGCTTGGAGAGCGAAGTGATACGATTGTGGGAAACCGGTAAAGGCTCGTTAAAATATCGCCATTGCTCGGATTACCTTTTTTTGGTCTATAAATACTGGGAAGCCTTCGTCGCTGGGAAGAAAATTCCACAAACAGACATCGAAAATATAATTAACTACGGTATCAGTGGAGGACACGAAATTGCGGTTGATTATTTTTGGAGGAAATTGGATCAAAACGGAAGGGACAGAGTCTTTCGAAAGCAGAGTCAATTGAGTTCTTGGGATGAAATTGACATGAACGTTTCCTATTTTTTAGTGACTCAAACAACCGAATCGCAACTCTCCGCTTTGATGGAGACAAAATTGGGCAAAATTTTGTACTATTTGGTCGTTTCTTGCAGACCAGAAGCTAAATTATACATGTCGTCAGCGATCGAGCGGATGGCTTCGTTTATTGATGGGGAAGAACGGGAATATATCGTCGAAGAGTTGATCAAATGTACCGTTTACAAATCGGTGGTTCTTTACAAAGAAGTTTTGATGATCGTGTGGAATCGGGGTTTGGATCCCTTGTTTAGATCAAGGATCATCAACAAGGTCCAGAACTCGAAGTATTTGATTCGGTTGTTGTCCAAAAAGGGTCGCGACATCTTGATCGCGATGTTCAAAGATTTGACTGAAGAGAATAAATTCAAGTTTCTGCGACGGGAGATGAATACGATCGTGAATAAAGTCATCAAGTCGCCGTCGGTGGTCGAGGAGTTTCTCCAGGGGTTTCTTCGGGCAGAAGATTCGATCATTATGTTCAAACAACAACTCGCCTTTCACGGTATGGTGAATAACATTCGACGAATGGTCGTCAAAGATGTTTACGAATTGTTTTTTGACTTTTGCGAGTTACCTGAGGATAAATTGATCGAATTGAAGACATGGCTTTGTTGTTTTAAGTCTCTTAGTATTTGGCTTCCTAAACAAGCACTGACTGAGAGTGCTTTTGAGAAATTTACTACGTGGTGTTTGCTCGCATCACCCGAGTGTGAACAGTTGCGGGAATTGATGAAAAATAAGTGAGGTAATAGTCCGAGTCCGACCTGACCATTTTTTATATATTCCGGCCTCCCTGAACTTTTAAATTTACAATAAAAACGTGTACAGCAACACGAAATGCGCATAATCCGTAATTGTACCCTTTTTTTGGATGAAAATCAATTTGTATTTCAACTCACTCAAAAAAAAAATAAATTTAATGGAATTTTTTTGTTTATAGATGTACTGTATTTAATCCAACTAGAACAAAAAATGGCAAAGTGATAGATAATCATAATCAGTAATCAGTATATGGAATATTTTTAAAACATACAAGATAAGAGAACAGACTTTGATTAAATCACACTTCTCATACGTCGTTTTTAACATGTTGTTCAATGATCTCTCACTAAACACTGCATTAGTTTCACTTCTTTTAGCAGCAATTTTATGGATTATTTTCAAATATTCAAAATCTCCAAAAAACCTTCCACCTGGTCCAAAAGGACTACCGTATTTTGGCTACTTGCCATTTTTAGGCAGTAAGCCTAATGTTACCTTGACTGAACTCAGAAAAAAGTATGGAGATATCTTTATGTAAGTAAATCAACACACAAATAATTTAAAAGAAAATATTATAAGGTTTTAAATTAAAATTTTCAGGTTTTATATCTACGGAGAGCGTTTTGTTGTTTTGTCATCGTTTAAATTAATCAAAGAAGCTTTACATAAACAAGTATTTGAAGAAAGACCAGCAAGTTTGAGACAATTGGTTTTCACTGCTATGGGATCAGAGGAAGGTATATAAACTTTGCATATCAGACAGTTTGATCTTTTATTCATCCATTTTTTTCCAGGACTGTTTTCAGGTTATGGGCTTCCACGAATAGAACTTCGTCGGTTTATATTAACAACATTTAAAAACTTTGGGATGGGGAAAACAAGCATGGAACCAAAAATTCAAGTAAAATCCCATTTTATTAATGTGAAACCTGTTCAAAATGTTGTATAAAAATTATTTTTTTATAGGATGAAATTCAGAACCTGATTGAGGAGATTAAAAAACTGAATGGGAACCCAACAGATTTGCAAAAATTGCTAACATTCAGCATGACCAACATCATGTATTCTATTTTATTTGGCAAAAGGATGAATTATGAAGACCCAAATTTAAAAGAGCTTATAAATATGTCTAAAAACTATTTAAGTTCATTTGGAATTGATCAGTGGTCCAGTATTTTACCCCAATTTCTTATCAAATGGTTTGGAATTAAAACTCCATTGTGGGTTTTTACCATAATATTTTAAAAATTATTTTAATAACAATCTCATTTCTTCTAGATACTATGGAAGTCTCTACTACAGGAAAGTTCTAAATGAAATTAAAAAGTATGACTTGAGCCCTAGAATAATATGTTTGAATAATCCGGAAAACTTCGTTGATGCATGGCGAGCTGAATCTGAGAAACAACTTAATGGAAAAGAATTTTACAATGGTTTGTTAAATTTACAATAAATAAACAAGAATAAAGTTCAAATATTATTTACAGATAAAAAATTAGCTCAAGCTATGTGCGAGCTATTTTTCGGAGGGACTGACACTACGAGCGTGACATTAGAATGGGCAATTCTTTATCTCATAAAATATCCTCATGTTCAGCAGAAAATTCAGGCAGAAATTGATAGTGTGATTGGAAAGAATAGAACCCCAACTATGTCCGATCAAAAATTAATGCCATACACAGAAGCTACAATAATGGAAGTGACCAGAGTGTCATCCATCTCACCTTTGAATGATCCTCACAGGTTCAATATACATATAAAACTCCCAGTCCCAATACAGTACCTTACAGTAATTATAGGCATTAACATCTTTTCATAAATAGCGCAAGTCAAGATACGATATTCAACGGCTACTTCATTCCAAAATATACAACTGTATATACCAATTTTTGGGCAGTGCATAGAGATCCGGAAGTTTTTGAACAGCCAGAAAGTTTCATGCCAGAGAGATTTATAACTGATGAGAATAAAGTGAGAAAAGTTGAGGAACTAATTCCATTTGCTATTGGCAAGTATACAGTTTGAAAAAATCAACATTAACTCAATTGACTGTGAGGTTCGATGTTTTTCATTATTCCAGGGAAAAGGCAATGTACGGGAGAGCCAATGGCGCGCATGGAATTGTTTCTTTACTTGACATCCCTTTTGCAACATTTCACTTTCACAAAAGATGAAGATGTGGTTTTGGATTATAATTATGCAATTGTTTTAGAACCTATGCATCAAAATATCCGAGCTAACATTCGCAATTGAAGTCATTTTATGAGTTTTTTGGTAATGAAATATGAAAACATACATTGTATAATTGTACCTACCAAAAAAATAGACTATTCTGAACAGTAAGTAACCATTCAAGTTATTGTTTATTCATTGCACTCATCAATGAACTTCAAGGTTTATTTTTTAACAAAATAAAAATAAATAAATAAATAAATAATTAATTAATTAAAATCTTGTGAGTTATTTATTATAAATTGTGGTCATTGGATAATTAAACAATACAACAAGCAAGATTTTCAATAAATTTCCTCTCAACTTAAGGGACCATCAGGGTAGGTAACGACATCTATTGAGGGCCAAGATAATCAAAACACTAAAATATGAAGCAAAATACGAAGCGCGCCACATTTGAATTTATTTCTTTCAAATTAAATTAAATTTCGATCTTTAAATTTCGATTTTATATTTTATAAAATATAAGGAAATAGGCAACGAACAACTTAATTACCGTTATAGTCCTTAATTTCAAACACAACATCTTACGGCGCTCAACTCACTCAAAACCATCTTTTTCTCAACAAGTGTGCAAATCACCACAATTGTAACAATAATAAAATATGCAAACAGTTAACCTCACCAAACAATACCAGTGACCATTTGAGTTTAATATTCATTGTACTCATCATTATACTTCAAGGTTTATGTTTTTTAAAAGAATGAAAATAAATCTATTTATTAAAAGTTTATGAGTTAAATTTATTTATAAATTTCACCGGTGGTTTTGATATTTTGTTGTGGTCACAGATAATTAAACAATGTAGCAGGCAAAAATTTTAATTGTATTTCCACCCTCTCTTAATTTACAAGACCATCAGGGTAGGTAGTGACATCTGTTGAGGAAAAAGATAATCAAAACGATGCTCAACTCACTCGAACCATCTTTATTCTCAACAAATGTGCAAAACACCATAATAATAATAAACTCGTTACGCGTGTTTGTTACCTTTTCCATTGCTTCGAAGAACACTTTCTGTTCTAAGCACTAATAACCTCAGCAACATGACTTACACTTACAGTGATAAATGTGCTACTGTGAAAAATGTTGGAAATTTCTGGCATTTACTGTTTATGTAAATATGAATTCTTTACAACAAGATCAATTTCTTCCTATTTTACTTGATTTCCTTCCATACAGATGGAAAGCCAGTGTATACAAACTAGTATGGGTGGATTTATGCATATTCCTTTTTATCTACTACTCAATGGGTCTGACATATAACTTTCTATTAGAAGGAAGAGCAAAGAAGTAAAAAATAATCATGCACTCAAAATTCAAAATCCACATTTTAATTCATGCAAACTCATGTTAATTCGTCTCAATCGCATATTATATCATGTAAACTCTTGTTACTACGTCTCAATTCATCATATATCATGTAAATTAACATTTATTCGCATAAATTCATTTTTCAACTCGATACTTTCGTAGAAATCGAATAGACAACAAATTTTCTTAACAAATTCCCATTTATTTTTTATTTATTAAATTATAATACAGACTTTTCGAAAAGATTTGTTTCTACTGTGCATCTCAGATGTCTTTTATTCCCCTATCATTTGTTTTGGGATTTTACGTATCCAATGTCATTTCTCGCTGGGAAACTCAATTCTTAAATCTACCAGTTACCGATTATATTGCCATAGCAGTGTCTTCAAGCATTAGAGGAATGGTGATAATGTTTTTGTTTTCTTGTTATTTCTTTTGATTTATGTAAAAAAGCAAGTTTATGTACAGGACGAACAGTCGAGGTTGATGCGACGCACGATCATGAGATACATCAACGCATCGTTCATCATGCTGACAATGATTATTTGCGCCCCAGCTCAAAGAAGATTTCCTTCAATTGATCATCTTGTGGTTTCAGGTTAGAATGATTTTAGAGTTTATGGGACTATCGTAAATCCTCTAATAGTGCACCCGCGCAGTATTTTTAGAATTCGGTCCTCCCCCCTCCCCCGCGTTTTATTAGAGACCCGCGTATTAATCGATCACGACAAAAATTAAATTTCATCCACCCACAACTTTTGCGACTTATTTTTCCCAATGTGGATTATAATTTTACGCCAGACTCAAGTTCCAAACGTTGTCGTTTGCATCCCCCAATCGTACAAATATAATTCCCAAATTTTTTAACTGCATTTCATCCAGATTTTTCTCTCGTGAATTCAAAAACTTGCGGATTAAATATGATATCGAATGTGCGATGCGCCATGTCGAGTCGCAGTTGATGCTGCACAGTAAGCTTCTCTGCAAAATCTCCCCAGTGAGGAGCCCCTAGACAATTGCCTACCTTTGCCTATTCCTAAATCCACCCCTGTTAAATCATGCTTGATAAATTAAATAACAATTTCAATTTTATCTAGGATTGTTATTTAAAACCGAAAAGAAGGCTCTGGATAGTATTCACGAGAAAATGCCGAAATACAACACTTACTGGGTACCCTTGATATGGGCCACCAACTTGGTCATCAAAGCTCGGCAACAGAAAAAAATTACGGACGATCGTTACGCCGTAGAGATCATCCAAGTAAATAAAAACAAAAGTTTATTCATTTAATTTTATAATATTTTTAATTTAAAATTACAGAGAATAAGCTCATTTTATAACGAGTGTGGAATGCTTCTGACTTTTGACGGGATGTCAATTCCCCTTGTTTATACACAAGTGTGTACTCTGTATAGTGAGTAATACTGTGAGTAATTGTGAATCATTTAATTATATTTATGACAGGTTGTCACGTTGGCCGTGTACACTTTTTTTCTCGCTGCCCTCTTCGGTCGTCAAGTTTTGGATCATCCTGGCGTCACTGGACACAAATCGATCAATATTTATTTCCCGTTATTCACAATCCTTCAATTCTTGTTTTACATGGGATGGTTTAAAGTGGCCGAAACCTTGCTGAATCCGTACGGTGATGATGACGACGACTTTGAAATCAATTGGATGATCGATAGAAACATCGAGGTTTCTTCCTTTCGAAAACACAGAATCATAAGAACAAATTTTTAAAAAAAAATTATAACAGATGGGTTATGGGATTGTGGACGTAGTGCACACTTATGTTCCTGACATGATGAAAGATCAATTTTGGGATCAAGTTATTCCCGACAGACCCCCATATACCAATGCATCCGACATAAAACCCACTCAATCGCCAATAGAGCTGAATCCGGAATATGCAGTGTAAAATTTTCTTTTTATTTTTACAAAAATAGAAATAACTTTGTTATTTTTACGCAGATCATCTGGAACCATCAATACTGGCGTATTAATTTACGATTACTTTTATTCTCTTGGGGACTTTGATTTGTGTGGTTACGGTATTTTCCATCATTTTAGAGAAAAAAATCGACCACAAGGTCGAAAAACGCCAAGAAAACTGGTTTTGTCTTTACAACTTATGAAACTGTCGAACAATATTGGCAAAGTATATTTCCACCACTGCCAGCGGATTCCAACATTCCTAGTCGTAAGCTGTGAAAAAGTTTTAGATTAAGTGATGGTGATGACTGCTTCATTTGATTTTTGTAGGAAGAAGTTTCTTTCAAAGAATTTTTGGGCCAAGAACATCACCAACAGTAAGTATTTTTAGTTTTGTAAACCAATAACCTGAACTGGGGTTACTTTTGACGTTTTTCACCCATTTTTCTTTATAACTATTAGTAGAGCGCATAAAATTTCGAAATTTATTGCCAACAAATTTCTTCTGCATTTTTTTCAATGGCAAAATCCATCAAATACGACTATTTTCACTTTTTTATAAAAATAAAAATGCTGTCCAAAGTAGTCCGATTTTGGGGTGACTATGGACGTTGACTGTTTTTTACTCAAAATTAATTTCAAACAGTTCTCAACAGACTTTGGAGAAAAAATAATTTTTTTTAAAAATATTTTACTCATTGTCTGCAGCAAAAAAAAAATGTGTTTATTATTATTTTTTATGTTTATTAATAATGATTGTTTTGGGGATGCCATTTAACATCATCTGTTTGTTTTGAAAGTAGTTTGCAACAATTTTAGAATCAAACCTTTTCCCCCATTTTTGTCAAAGTGAACCCCAGTTTACGGTAATGATGGAAAATTAATTATTTTTGTTAAAACTCATGGTCACGAATAGCACAGTGGAAAGAGTTTGGTCTAAAGAAGATAAATTTATTTGTAGTAAATAGATTTAGTTTTTAACTTTTATTGTTGAATTTTCTTTAATTGTAATTAGAACTATTGTAAAATTAAAATTCCTATTATAAACATTAATAAAATTATGTGTCCTTTTAGCATATTTCCATTTCTATAGATTTCACCTGTGGTTTTGATATTTTGTTGTGGTCACGGGATAATTAAACAATGTAGCAGGCAAAAATTTTACTTGTATTTCCAATAAACTTCCTCTATTAATTTACAAGACCATCAGGGTAGGTAGCGACATCTGTTGAGGAAAAAGATAATCAAAACGCTATAACATCTGTCTAAAAAAGCGCGCCACATTTAAATTTATTTATTTCAAATTTAATTTAATTTTGACCTTTAAAATATATCCGAAATAAACACCAAACTTACTTAACAGCCCTTATTTTCAAACACGACATCTTACTATGTTCAACTCACTCGAACCATATTTTTTCTCAACAATTGTGCAAAACACCATAATAATAACCTCGTTACGCGTGTTTGTTACCATCATCCATTGCTTCAAGGAATACTTTCTGTTCTAAGCACTAATAACCTAAGCAACATGACTTACACTTACAGTGATAAATGTGTTACCGTGAAAAATGTTGGAAATTTCTGGCATTTACTGTTTATGTAAATATGTATTTTTTACAACAAGATCAATTTCTTCCTATTTTACTTGATTTCCTTCTATACAGATGGAAAGCCAGTGTATACAAACTAGTATGGGTGGATTTATGCATATTCCTTTTTATCTACTACTCAATGG
>JAQFZO010003109.1:0-10611 GCA_034695885.1 Geophilus flavus | reverse complement strand
AAGAAAATTTGATTTTAATTTACGATGTTTTCAATTTCTATTTTATAGTTAGGTTTTAACATTTGTTTTTGTAATTTATAGATTTACGACAGGTCACATAAGGCTAGAGTAGCCACTGGCAACTTCATAAATTCCATATATATCTATCTACAGACTGCGATTTATGAATACCACTTTTTTCCGCAGCCAAAAATTAAATTTTAAATTTATTTTTATCAACTAAACTTTTAAGACGACTTAAAAAAAGAGCAAAAAAAAAAGTCATCCACCTATTCTTAATCAAATTTTAATATTAATCCACTTACAACTTTCTCTCTCATGCAATTTAAAATTTATGTCGAATTTCTTAAAAGGAAAAACCCTTTTCCAAGAACGGAATTAGTTTACATTCATTTAAAGTACACGTTATAAACTTTGTATTGATCCCTGTATGGATGAAAACATGAAAACTGGAAAGGTGGCATCTAATCAACTTCGATTCGGGTTAACGAGCACGTTGAAGGAGTAATAGAGTAAGGATCCCACCACGGCTTCTTTTCTACTACAAATGAGAAGATATAATAACCAACAAGGTTTTCTTTCACTCATTTCCTCCCTCGAAAAAAATGTCTCAAACTTTTTTTTATTCAAGATACAGTACGTTCATAAAAAGAAAAAGAAATAAGAAAATGCAATAAAAGAAATGCATAATTCAATAATTTTGTTGCTTACAGATAAACAACATTGTCTTACTGTTATTTCTATTTTGGACATAAAATCGATATTTTCCCGATGTTTGCACACGTTTTTTGTCGTCATGCATTTCTGCAATCTTAACATAATATCCATATGTAAATTGAGATAAAAAGAAAAATGTTAAAAGAGAGCAAATCACAACAGATGATGCAATAATGCGAGTAAAATGTTGGCGATGAATTTGTTGCTCTGAGCAATGAAAACTTCAATTTTTTTTATTTATTTATCTTTTCGCCCCCTGGAGCTTTCATGCACTTCACTGTTCAAATGTAATTAACTTCTTATTAAAAAGGACAAGTTAATTTTTTTTAAATTCAAAATGTTTGTTGTTGAAAGCCATTTTCCTTGAAGAACTTGTTACTAACAATAAAGAAATTTTCTGAAATTTTATAATTTTTCAATAAGTGGGGCTTAATAAAAAGTGAATAAAGTTTAAATCCATGATTACTAAATTTCACTTGTGCTATGACTCCACTATGCTAAAGTTCTAGAAGATTGTTATTGTTACGAATTGTTTTCAAGATTGTTGTTCAAAATAATTGTTACGAATTGTTACAGGTAGATCCGTGGATCCACCTGTATTCTCCTTTTAAAGTTCTGGATATTTATTTTTCCAGGAACATTTATTTTCCCTAACATTTGTCATAGTGGAGCCATAGCATTAGGAAAATTAATCTTAGAATTCAATAGGCTCGTTCAATATTAGGAATAGAAGTGAATTCTCTCACTTCTGACGCCACTACTTCCATCTTCTTACTTTAATACGTATATCCAGAGAAGTTGTGACGTCAAAAGTGATAAACAATACTTTTTGGGATGGTTTAAACTCGAACCTGCAAAAAAAAATGCAAAATTGCACCTTTGGAGGTCGCCAAAATTTTTAGACGAGTAATAAGTATTGTTGTGAGTATGGATGCAAGTCAAGAACTATTTTAAGCTCTGTGAGTTGGCATTTTTATTTTTTATTTTTAATTATCCTACTTCGGCAGCCATTCTGAGGAGCGGTGGCGCCCTCTCGTAGTGAAAGTATGCATAAAAGAAAGACTTTTGGATTTCTACAGGATAAAATAGACATTTAACCAACCGTAGAATAGATATCTAACCAACTTTACTCATTTATGCCATAAGTGTATAAAATTTAGATTATTTAGCCACTAAAGAAAGTGTCTAATGATTTTTGAGAAAATTTTCCTGAATTTTATAATTTTTCAATTCACTTTGAAATTGAAATATAAAATGAAAAAAAAATTCAATTTCCGTATCTCTATTCGTTAAATGGTTTCAAAAAATCGTTACATTGGTCTTCGATAATATTTGAAAGGGGTAATTGATCTCATTTATTGATAAACTATTTTTAAGTAGAATTCCATTCATCTGTTAGTGAATTGCTGAAAACTTCTAAAAGGGCAAAATGCTTTCAACGATATTAAAATTCAATTCATAAAAAGGTAAAATTTAATACAGATAATAAATAATTTACGACATTGCAAAAAGTCGCTTCAGAGTTCGGATTATAGCTATAGGGTGGAATAAAAGTTGATTACAGCCAAATAATTTTTAAGTAGTTAAAGATAAACAAAATCTGTTTGATCGAGCTCATAGGAAAGGAAGTGGGTGGACCGATACAACGATTCACTCAAATTCGATCTTATTTAGAGCTCGAATGCATTCGTAATTGAAAAAAAGTGCCCGAAGCTTGGTTTTGGTCTATCTTGAATCTTGTTTTTCTTTCTTATTTTTTCAAAATAATTCCGTATCAGAGACATGATGAATCATCTTTAAACTGATCACATAGTCCTCTAAATACGACTCTCCGATGGGAAATTTCTTAATGGATTAATGATGGATACATGTGCAATCATGGTAGCTTTGGAATAGTAGTAGTAGCAGTACAATACAGTTTAAGGTCCTTAGCAAGAGTTAAGGTCATACAGAACCAGAACATCAAGACTGGTCAAGCGAAAAAAAAAAATAATACCAAAATAGGAACAACAAAAACCACTCACAAAACAATCACTTTTTTTTTTACTAAAACCACACATTTCAATAAAAGGAAAGACCCTGGAGAGTTCGATTCCTTCGGATAAAACCTGCAATAAAGCCAACTGAGGACTACCAAGCTTGGGAATATCTAGCTTAAAATCACAATAATCTAGTCTATACATTTGAGCTGTGTTAGTGCAAACAAGGTACCAACAGTATAAGTATAACAATTTTATAGACATACAGTATAAAAAGATATTTGTGAGTAAATGTATTGTTTTATAGGTCTCCAGGCTACTTTGGCTACACACGACCAGCTATAGGCCTATGTAAAATATTTACAATAAGTAAAGATAAAAATATATAGCAAATTAAAATCACACATGAAATCTACTGCATTGAGTTTGTGACCAGCTTTACTTCGCAATGAATACCCGGCTGATAATTTACTGTCTGAAGATCCACAGCAAGGAGGACAGAGGGGGGTGGCGTTAGTAACTCTACGCAGCAGGAGAACTCAATTCAATGCGGTTAATCTCTGATCGACTAGGGAAATGTACAAGTTGACTCTCCTTGTATCCTAGGATGGAGGGTTAAGGCCTGTCTTATATATGTGTATGTGGGAGGCCCCACAGTAAACATGATTTTCTCACCTTGCCAAAAATTGTAGACTCAAAATTAATTAATTATTATGCCTTTTTAGGTTACGAACCTTGGCAAATCCAATGGTCACATTGGTTATGACTTGAAGGTCATTTTCAAGGTTATTCCAATGCTAACTTTTCAACCGAGCAAGGTAGCTACCTAGGTCCAATTAGAAAGTTATATAGCACCTCAAAATTAGCCTAAACACGATTTAACTTCATATCTTTAATATGGAATAATTCCTAGAAAACAGGATTAAAGTTGTGTACAAAATGGGAGCGAAAAGAAACCCACAATTCATTCATCTGTAAAATTGAGTGAATGAATTTAATCTGGTGAAGTTTGTCATTTCTTTTCATATTTATCCTCTTAATTGCGATTATAAGTCATGTACAGTAACCTTATTTTTGTTCATCTTTTAAGAAACTTTAATTTTGCTTCATTCAAAATTTTTCAATTGTAATTTTTCAATTGCAATATATCAATAATTACAGAAATAATACAAAATCAGAAGCAAGAATGAACACTTTGATTTAATAACCTTAAATATATGATTAGACATTGAGTAAGAGGCTTTTCTTTTAATTTCCTGCTATGATTCCAACATCAATATTAACACTATGTTGTGCAATATTGAAACAACGTTAATAAAATATTGAATGCTGATATTGACTTCCATGTCTAGTTTAAAATCATCAACATTTACTGTATTTAATCTCTCACGACACAAATATTAACATAATGTCTACTTGGTTTGTCTGCATAATACAGTAAGAGAAACCTACATACCAAAGTCTTTAAATTCAATCAAAAGGTCATGACTGTTAGCTTTATTTTTACTCAAGACTTTATTTTTGTTTGTATTTTTCTCTTGCAACATTGCAAACACTGCTTCTGGCACTCACTTCATATTTTTTTTTTTCAAAAAGTGAATTATTACCTTGAAACTTTAATGATATTTACATTTAACTATACATTTTGAGAAAACATAGACTTGAATTCCAGAAGACTTAAAAATTAAACTTTCCATCTCTTAATCAGTAACCACATTCTCCAACCATCAAATTGTTTGTCTTTACAAGTTTTAGGCCAATTAAAAATTGTTCCGCATGTTAAACAAGGTCATTTTGGAGAAGAGTTAAATTACTTTGATTGGTGACCCACGAGTTTAACGGGTAGAAACTGCAAATAAATTGCACTGAACCATAAATGACATGTACGCAGGAGAAGTTTCTGCAGAACATCTTTGCGACTGCTTCAGGCTTCAAGAACAAATTATCCACCCACTCCAATAATTGACCTCAACATCTATTACAAACATAAAAAAAAATTATTTGTTCACCACAAAAGATAAAACACAAAATAATTAAACCATTATTCTTCATTGAAGGATATTTTAAGAAAGTTTTAAAAAAAATGCGGTAAAAGGAAAAAATTGAATTCGCCTAAACAGTGAGAGTATACGGATAATGTTGGCGCACTTCATCTCGTTTCTCCATCTCCTATTTTCGCGCACCACTTAATCTCTCACCACAAAAGAAAGAAGGCTTTCCACTTTACTTTCCTGGCTTTGCCCCTTCTTCTGTTAATCATCATTACACGGGGAATTGGAAATACTGTACACTACACAAATAATTCTCTGTAAACCTCACAACACGTGAAAACTTTCATTAGGTACTTTTCTATTTTATTGTGCAAGAAATTGCTTGCGATTTAAATTGTATAATTTCCTAGTCTTCTCGATTCCTTTGAGGAAAACGGTTTAATTATTTCGTGTTTTGTGTGTTTTGAATTACACGGACAAATGTTAAAACCTAAATACCGTATAAAATTACTCTACTAAAAACAAATTGAAAATATATAATAAATTAATTAAAATAACATTTTCTTATGAAAAACCACACATGATGATAAAACGGAATACCCTAGAGAACTGCATCCACTGAGAAAATATACAATGAAGATAATCGATAACTACCAAAACAAGTAAATCTGAAATGTCCATACTTTGTACACTTTAAAGAAAGTGACGGGCAGTAAAAGGGACACAATGTGTGTTAGAAACCGGAGCAGATTCTTAAAGCTAGGGTCACACATCACATACGTAAAAGCAAGCCCAAACACAAAAGAATTGTACATTGTGGGTAATCCGTAAGCATATGCAAGTCGTAAGCACACAAGCAAGGACCTCAAGAGAGAGAAATAGTAGTTATAAAGTTGCCAGCAGCTACTCTGGCCATATGCGACCTGTCGCAAATCTAGAAATAGCAATAATAAATGTTAAAACCGAAGGCCCGGCGCAAACGGAGGCGTAAGTTCAGATTGAGCAAATACACACAAAAATTAAGTGTCAAAAATAGTCCCTGCATAAGTGCATGCCTGCACTTACATTATATTTCTATTGTTTGGTGTTGGGAGAACTAAAAACTGCATGAGTGAGTAACAGTAAACTGAGAAAGTGGCAATCAGTACAATCGGCCAGCGGAATTATTTGATTTTTATAAATTAAAACGTTACTAAACCATTTTAAAAGTACTTGAACTTCTAGTGGATATCATTTTGAAGCTACATAAATAAAGATTGATGTTTATCCAGCATTCAATAAATTCGATGCATGCCTCAAAAGTTAGATCGAATGACCTTGCATCCATCTTGATTGCTGCTACTGCGCATGAGCAAATTGTGTAATAACCCAACTCAGTTGGGTATGGTTGTTAAGCACCAAATAACCCGATTTACACTTGAAAAGTCATGTCTGAAAGTGTTGCGCTTAATTTTTTAGGCATATGCTTCCGTTTGTGCCAGGCCTTAGTATAAAACTAAATTAAAGAACTGCAAGAATCATGCTGTAAGATGTGAACCTTGTAATTAAATGTTCATGACTAAAAAAACGTGTGACCAAATCTCAGTCGACAAAGCACAACCTCCTCACGTCTCAAAGCCCGAGAGGTTCACTTCCAAGACACACGCTTGGACTTCGATCGAAATAATTTATTCAGTATTAGGATTTAGAAACCGTAATTCCCAATTAACTATATTATTTTTGATTATCCTATTGGTGTTTAACACCCAAATGACCTCGCTGTTGATGCAATTTCACTCGTTTTAGCAACACCCACTGGAGGGTTAAGGTTAGAATTGACCGCACGTGATTGTGTGTTTGCATTCTGTGTGTTGGTGAATGCATGCCTAAATCCTGGATGAGGTTTCTCCAAGCATATACTTTGAGGTTGGGGTTTCGGTTTGAATATTGATGCTGACAACGGAGCGATGCTATGCTTGATCTATTTGATTGATAATGTCTAGGGGCTTCTTATTTGTTGCAGAGCTTGCTGTGAGAAGGGCAACGAATTTCCTGTGAGTCCGGAAATTGCTGGATATATCTCAGGAATGAATTCCAGGCCATTGAAATGCCGTTAGCGGTTTATGCGCGACTTGAGTTATTTCATGATAAATCAGAATCCTCATTTATAGTATATTACGTAGGACACGTGTTTTCAAGCTCTTTAAAATTTAGATGTATGCATGCATTTATGCTCTGATTCTGAAAATTATTGAAATATGCCATTAAATATGCGTAGAAATGATCAAACTACACCAAAATTAACAAACTTTGCCATAATTCAATGAAAATAGTACCACAGGGGAAATTCACCATAATTATACAAAACTCAAACTGAAAGCACAGAAATTTGAAAAAATTCAACCAGATTGCCGTAGCCGGAATACACCAAAATTGAACAGGACACCACCAAACTACGGACAAAAGTAACCAAAATGCAACCGGAAATTGTAAAATTAGCAAAAATTCAACCGGAAGTCGCCAAAATTCACATTACTTCATTTTAAAAACTGCCATCATTCTCTTAAAAATGCTATCAAATGTTAAATCCAACTAAATGTGTTGAAAAAATTTGCCAGCAACATTGTTTTGTGTAGCTAATTTTGAAGCCATATACAGATATTTAATAGATAAGATATAGTAGGGCAGATATACTAGTACAGTTTATGTTATAATTCCCTGAACTTTGGAAAAATAGACAGATACTGTATAAGGCTTATAAGGTCAGCAATGGCTGAAACTTTTGAAGGTAATTATAGGTGGCTCAACCTGGTGGTAACTTATGCGGAAATTCAATATGGCCGCCACTGTTCTCGTACCAAATTGAAAATATCCTTAAATTAAAATCAAATATTAATTTGCAGTTATTGAATATACGAGACCCTACTGGTTTTACACTGATGTTAGTAACAGTTGTGCTACCGTTTGTTGAAATAATGTTATCACTACGGTAACTTCTTAGACTCAAAGGACGAAAATCTCGACTGTATTGTTATTATACAGTATTAAAGTAAAAACAAAATCTTCAACTTTATTTTCTTTGCATGAAATCTAGACTTTTCATTAATTTTACATCCCATTTCAGAGTTTATATACAACTTTAAATGCATCTACGAACCCACTTAGTATTTAATCCTCTAAATGCAATAAAGCAAAGTTGTTTACTTTGTTCTCAATATTTCATCCTAGTAAAATTTCATGTCAAATTTTATTATGAGCATTACCTTAAAAGGTTAAAGTTGAACATTTATAATAGTAATCTGTCATAACCCCTTGAGGCACTCCCTCGAGTGACCAAAGTTTGAAATGTCAAACAGGGGCAGTATTAAAATTTGAGATTTAAAAAAAGGACAGATTGAATTAGGTTATTTGAGACAAGACATCATTCAAAATAGAAAAGTCACAACACGATCCTCACTGATTGTTTACCCAACACACAATCAATAACTCCTAAAGGAGGTGGCAGAACGAGTTCTGAGATACAGATCCAATTCATTTGTTTCTTTATACCAAAATGCGTTGCCATTGGATCAAAAACTAATTTTTTTCTTCCTCAGAATTTACTTGAGAGATGGAAAAGTACGTGCTTCAACATAGAAGAGAGGATTAATTAACTTTGTGCATATTTGTACTGAAAGTAAACAGTGTTTAGTTATTTAAATTCAATTTACCATAAGAAAATGTTTGTTAATGTTAGTAAATAGTAACAGTATTTCACTTAACATTTTCTCTACCATTTTTATTAGATTTAATCCATTTCAGTCAAATAAGTTTCGGGAAGAAAAGTTTTCTTCATTAATCTTTAAATACCGTATGCAATATACATTTTTGTAATATTGATATTAAAAATACTTGACAAGCATTTAATAAATTGGCAGATTACTACTCTTGATTACTGTTGGCCATAAAATACATGAGCTGTTGCTGATAATCATTTTTGTCCTTTTGTTTTATCAGGGTTTGTTTTATTGTTAAATAGCATATTTGGTAGCAATATTGCTAGCACAGTTGTGATGTTATCACAACAATGATGTTTATATAGTTCCATTTGTATTGTGTAATTGACTAACTGGAGTACTGTATAAGGGGGTGACCGTGGTCAAAATTTTCAATAAATTGCAAATAGCGTCTTTACATTAAATCATAAAAACATAAAAGTGCACAGCCAAGTTGATCTGAGGGAGAAAATAACCTCCATTTTAAAAATTTTGAAAAAATAAAGTCTAATGGCCGTATTCACCCCGTTTTATGAAAACAATATTACATGACACAGAAATAAAAAGTTTACAATAAGGAAAGATTGTGACTATAAAAAAATCATATTTCCTTTCTTAAACCATACACACAGACACAGTATCAATAAAACAAAACATACTAGAAAAATCTCACTTTCCGATAAAACTTGCAAAGCCGATAACCGAGTCTTACAGTACCAAAACACAATAAAGAATTTTTCTTTTGGTATACTGGAAATGTGTAATAATTGTAATTGATATTTTTGTTTCAGTTTTGATGTGTGTCTTTGTCAGGTCCCATATGGCCTTTACTGGCCGTTAGCATTATTCTACTACCGGTACTACAGTCTAAAATAATAAACCTTGATACATTACAAAACAAAGTGACACACCATAATATTTAACTAAATGATCACAGGTTTCATTTCCAACTTTAAATTTCTTCACATGTTATTGCTTATGAGAGAAAGCACTTAACGCTTTCTCACCATTCACTAGATTTGATGCATTAGCCAATAGTAAGGTTACCAAGAGCTTAAACATCATCATTCCAACCACAAAGGTAAACAAAAAGCTTCTTGATTGCCTGGATATTAGGGAATTACTACTTCGTGTAGAGCCGACTAAATAAGGCAAAATCAATCAAAGTAGCCATTAAGAACATTCCTTCCAAACAAACTACAAATGAAAAGAAAAGAAAATTCCTAAATTCAAACACTCCGAACACAAAATTGGATTTTGCTTTAATCAAAAGATAAAATCATTCCCATCCATACAGCCTGGAGATATTTGAAATTTGATAGGTATTTTAATATTTAAAAACTACTTATTACATTTCATGAATTATAATGAAGTAGATCCAAGGTAATTGAATAATAATGGAATATAAAAACAAAGTATGGTAAAATCAAACTTTAAACAACAAATCATGCATTTTGCACACCATCTTGAAACTGCTATTGATTTCAAACTATATTTTTTCCCCAATTTTTATCTAAGAGTAAAAAATCAGAAAAATTGATAGTGAAAGAAGAGAAGAAACTCGATAAAAGAAGAAAGATTATTGCCCAAGACGTATGCCAAAAATATTGACAACTGAAAAAGTACTGCTTGTACTTTCTCAAATAGAATTGAACAAATAGAATTGATCAAAGAAAACTGAATTATTCAACATAAAAATCCGTGGCCATTTATTTGATAGTTGAGGAAAAAGGCACTTTTATAAAGCAGAAGTGAATGCTTCCAAAAATTCTATCATCACTCTCTTTTATAATCTAAAATACATTTTTCATTGGAAACTTACAACTATCTATTGGGCACAGATGGTAATGATTTAGGACTGGATAGTTATTTACTAAAAACAGTCAAAATATTTAAATACATATTTAAGAAAAAATTGCATTATTTTTATCAAAAACAGTGAAATATTTATTTATATTTTTGAAATTTACGTCACCCAATTTCAAATAATTTGATTACAATGGCTTATGACATACATTTTTAAGTTTCACGAGTAATGTCAGTCCTATATTAGACTTAAAAAAATTTTATGCTGTAAAAAACTACGTTTCGAGTCACGGGATGTGATCGGGGTAAAAGTGAATGATGCAACTTTTGCTAGGTTTAATTCGTCTAATGATTCATTTTTATCTCCTGCTAAAATATTTTTGA
>JAQFZO010003108.1:0-10613 GCA_034695885.1 Geophilus flavus | reverse complement strand
TGATTTACATGGATTTATGTTGATTTACATGGATTTATGTTGATTTACATGGATTTATGTTGATTTACATGGATTTATGTTGATTTACATGGATTTATGTTGATTTACATGGATTTATGTTGATTTACATGGATTTATGTTGATTTACATGGATTTATGTTGATTTACATGGATTTATGTTGATTTACATGGATTTATGTTGATTTACATGGATTTATGTTGATTTACATGGATTTACTTGATTTAAGTGGATTTATAAATCATAAATCATGGTTTGTCTGCCCCTCGCTTTATGTATCTAACTTGAAGCTTGAAGTATCAAATCAATTTCTGAGCCAAAAATAAAACGCCCCCTATTGGCAAAATTCATTTCCACTCCCAACAAATGAATGAAAAAAAAAATAGTGCCATCTTGAATCCAAAAGATTCTACGGTGCTCTCAAGGGCCCCCTTCTATTATTTTACGAGTATATTTTTGATGTCTGTATAAATAGAAACACTTTATATTTCCCGTGGAAATTACCTAATCCCATCATTTTGCTGCCCGCTGATGGAAAATAAATAAAACCGACGGTTAAACCTGACAGAGCTGTAAAAATGAAACGCAGCGAAACCTTTTCTTCCGACAGCACGGGTCGTTATCGTCTCTTTAGAACACTTCGATCTACGTCGAGAGCAAAAAATAAAAAAAGGCAACTCACGTCACCACGGGGAACCTCTTTTCTCCCGCCTACGTACCTACGACGCTCTTGCCGCCCCCTTTTCCAACCCCCTCCTCACCCACCTTCGTTTTGCTGCTGCTGCTGCTGCAAGTGCAGTAATGAGTTTCACATTGAACTCTTTTGTACTTCACCTTAATGCTTTCACCTCGCCTACACGAACCGAAAGCAACAGGTTCATCATCTATAACGCGGCTGAAAATGAGTTTAAATTAAAAAAAAATGGTTTGGTAAATTGAAAATGGCTCGGGTGAGTTTCGTAATATGTGTTTTCAGCTAGAAAATGTTAAATTTCGTATTTTTTTACTTCGAAAACTTACTGGGAAACAGTGAAATTGGTATTTACGCTTATAAATTACATGGGAAACTGTTTTTGTGATGTATTTTTACGGGTTAGTGTACTCTGGTGGTGGTGTTTTGAAATAATAAACACTTTTAACCTTCCTTAAGTACTTTAGAGAGTTTGTGGAGCGATGAACCATCTTTATATAATAGGAATTATGATTTTATAACTTTAAAAATGTCGTCAATTCTATAAAAAGCTCAACGAAGACTGTTTTCTTTTATGTATTTTCACGAGTTGATACTCTAGTGGTGATATTTCGAAATAATAAACACTTTTTAACCTTCCATAAGTACGTTAGAGAGTTTGTGGAGCCATAAATGATCCTTATAAAACAGGAATTACAATTTTATAACTTTAATAAAGCAGTTTTCTTTGATGTATTTTCATTAGTTTGAACTCTGGCGGTAGAATTTTGAACTAACAAACACAATTTCTCTCCTTTAAATACCAAAACCAATAAATAACTAAACTTCTTACCTTTATAAATCCATCCATCGATGGATACAGAACAGTATGATTAATCGTATGTCGCCATCCGTGTGAATCATAGTGGCGATCCGTCGAATTATACTAGACAAAAATACATCAAAATCAGGCAATACAACGGCGCTCGCTCATGCATCACTATGCTCACAAAGACTAATTAATTCCCGCGAGTTACTCGGGGTAACCACACGAGTCCATTCGGCGCGATGCAAATCCCAAAGGAAATCGTTCAATTGAATGCGCAAATCAGACCAAATATGTGTTAATTAACATTCTTTTCAGGCAGTTTGTTTACAAATTCCAGTCTCATTAACAGCAAATAAAAACTCCCCGACTTTGACATTACAACGAACGTAATTTCTTGTTTACATCCGACAGTTTTTACATAAAAAAATAATTTAAAATAAAAAGAAAGGGGGAAAAAAAAAACAAATTGAAAATGTTCAATAAATATTGATAAGGAAAAATTGGTTGCCAACTGGGTCGCCCATTCGATCAAGGCCGAACCGAATCGAGTGATTTCTTTCAAACATAAAGAAAAAAGAAAAAGAAAGAGATGTCTCGCGAGATTCAGGCAAAACACTAGACAGGATATGGGAAAGTTAAAAAGAAAATGATTTTTAATCCTGTTTTTATTTGTACAAGAATTTATTTGGAGTTTGTTTACTCTTTCTATGTCTCAAATGTGCGGTTTGGAGAGACTGAGTCTCTGTGTGAGGCTTGTGTGTGCACAAACAAAGTCGACATAAAGAAGCGAATTTGTTGGCAACGGCTGAGAAACGAATAAGTCTTCGGAAATTTCATAGCTAAGCTCTAGGGTGGGACAGCGTGTAATGGGTGCGATTGCGCGGAAGGAATAGAATGGGGGAAAAGAGGAATTGTGTTGTTGTATCGTTTGCCAAAACAAGATAAAAGATAAAGAAATTAATTCAAACAATTTTTTTTTACGTTGATAAAATAAATTGGGTGAGGGGGGCAAGAAAGGGGGCATGGAGAAAAAAATTTAAGGGGATTTTGTTTATGGTACGGTAATAAAAGTATCGCTTACGATCTATAAACATATTTTTATCAAAATTTTTTATGAAGATATAACCTAAAATACACAAAATTTTGTGGTGGGGCAAAGTTACTGCCAAATCGTTAAAGTATTCCTGTACTACGGTACAGGAGATTAAAGATTTTTTAATGGAGGGGCAAAGGAGGGACTGGTGGTATGGTATTTTGAAATAATAAACACTTAACTTCTTGTATGTACGACAGGAATTATGATTATAGCTTATATCTTTAAAAATGTTGCACGTAATTGTGTAAAAAGCTCAGCGAAGACTGTTTTCTTTGATGTATTTTCACGACTTGATTCTCTGGTGGGGTATATTTTGAAATAATAAACGCTTTTTAACCTCCCATAAGTACGTTAGGGAGTTTGCGGAGGGATAAACGAACCTTATAAAACAGGAATTATAGTTTTCTACAATATCCTAAGCTTAAAAAATGTTGTAATTTTATAAAAAGCTCGACGAAAACCGTTTTCCTCGATATATTTTCAAGAGTTTAAACTCTGGCGGTGGAATCTTGACAAAAAATTAGGTGGGCGTAAGAGAGCGCATTAAAAGAAAAATTTTTTAGTGAAAGATCATGAGGAGCATGAAGGAAAATTTTAAATGGAATTTTATTTTTCGCATAAAATTTTTTTTTAGAAAAAAAAAATTTTCTTTAGAGGGGGGCAAAGAGGGAGGGAGGGCCTGAAAAAAATTTCTAAATAAAATTTTATTTTTAAGACAATTCTTTTATATGTGGAGAGGAAGGAGGAGGGAGTATGAAGTGTCAAGGGTCAGTGACATTCAGCTTCCCTTTAATACATCAACCCCACAATTATCTCCATCACCATTAATTCCCTGTCATTCTCATTCCAATCTAAGTCCGGCTTCTGACTTTGACCATCCTCTCGTCCTCTCTTCGACGTCGCGGTGGTGTGGTATGCTGTAGGGCGGGTTGGGTTAGGATTTTGCGATGAGAACGGTGACGTCACACACCAACCCGTCGATAAAAGCGCACGGAGCAGTCAGTATCGGTCTCAGTGCGCGTCGCGCGTCGGTGCCTTGCTCCTGGTAGCTCTTGTACATCAGTATTACTGGTCTGTTCGGGTCGTGTTTGCGCGCGTGCGGCGGCCTGTGTTCCGACCCCGAAGACCCGCCACCACCTCCGACTTTTCCCTCGTCCGATGATAGAGTGGCACGCCCACCATTACCCTCGCGAATCGTTGCCCTCAGAGCCGTCACGACGTCGCCTCGTCGCTATTCACTCGATAGTAAGGTAATTATTCATCTTTTTATCATCCTTTTTATTTTTTTACTCCCCATACACACGATTCCCGGTATCCCTGACGTATGAAACGCGTTTTTCTTTGTGTGGATCGAGTCAACAACCCCAAATATTCGGCTTTTTCTGCAAACAAACTTTTTCTTTTGTTGTTTATTATTTTTTGCATGACTAGAATTTTGATATATGAAAGAGATAAGGATGAAAATAAATTTTAAGAGAGAAAAGAAAAAGTGTAAACACGCAGCCTGGATTCAGGTGGTTGTATGAGAGGGTTCTAATGATGGGAGCTGAACATCACTCGCACCATCTGCTACAACTGGTATCGAGTAAATAGAAGAAGGAATGAATTGCAATTCGACTTGTATTGTAAGTTCTTTTGCAGCGATCAGCAATCTGAGTTTTTTTTATTTTTATTGTTGGTTTAGTGGTTTTATATATATAGAATGAAGGTTATGGTCGTTAAACGTCTTGTGAGTTGTTATAGTTTGTTGTTTGGGTTCGGAAATCGAGGGAAATCAAGGGCAGTTACCTCTGTTTTGGGTTTTTGTTGTTTTTCTGTTGTTTTAAAACTGAAATTCGAGTTTATTTGATGTTAAGTTATGAGTTTGTTTACTTTCCTGCAGTTATTTCATACTTACGAGTGCTTATTTTAAGTTTTTAATTAATTTTTTAACATCTTCCAACGCCATCAGCTAAATTCCGAGCTAAGCACAAGCTGTTATTCTCAACAAGACCTCGTCCAAAATGTCTTCTTTCCTAAATAATACACAAAATAATACTAAAAAGAATAAATTATCAACGGTAAATATCACAAACTGACCAACAGACAATACAACGAGCCCAGCTTAATGATCTGATCTCTAAACTCTTATCAAAGATGGTAGTGATAAATTCTCAATGGTATAATATCACAACACAAGTGCCTTGTTGAATTGTCAGGATCACTAGTCTTTTTGCCCGTAAGGCTTATTTTCCACTCGGTATCATATTTACAGCTGTTTATGTCGAATAATTAATCTTTCAACATCTTGCATCACCAGCAGCCACATTTTCCTCCCAAAATGCACCGCTGCCCAAAACACCAGACTGTTTATAAACTATACTAAAAAGATATAGCTGATGATTTGTCTGTTTGGTGAAGTTTTCTCATTGCATTCTGATGTCATTATTCATTAGTAGCTGTTCATCGCGTGTTGTAAAGCAGTTTAGGAATTTGCATAATTGATTAAGGGTCAATTCGAATCGAGGGCATGGAAAGTTTCTAATAACGTAATGTAATTGCAATGGTATTAAATCGAGCGGAAATCTCTGTGAACTATATTATGTATGGAGAATTGACTTTTAAACCGGCTGAAAATGGATTTCAATAAATAATGAGATTTTTGTTTGATTTTTCAATGAATTTTATAATTTTGAGACTATTTATACGACCAATTAGTATTTTTAGCTGCAGGTTTTAATATGAATTAATTATTTCCCGTCTTCTTGACCTTTAATGCATTCCATGTTTTTATTATCAGCTTAAAGAAAATTTTTAAAAAATTTAAAAAATTAAGAACTAAATTAATAAGATGTAAAAATTGTCGTAATTAGTACATAATCCGTTTTAAATTTATGAAATCCGTAATAAACACAGTGCTACATGCTAATTAGGTGTAATAAACAGAGAAAACAAGGCGAGAGAGAAAAAAAAGAGCAAAAAATCAGCAAAATGGCAAATGCGCAGCTGCCACATTCACATTGTATCCTTGAGCGGAATTTTGAAGGTTTTCTTAATTAATCTTGAAATGACGGAAACACATTTGTTCAACAGAGCGAGAGGTGAGGAAAGAAATAAAGAAGGATAGTCGCTTGTATGCAAATGTTTAACGGAGTGCGAAACACCAACTGTGCATTGCAGTGAAAAAAAAACCCGTTTAAGTGTTAATTTGCTGCGTAAACGGCGATGGGTCGTCTGGGAATTGGCTCCGAAGATAACAACTTTCATCCGACAAATCCGAAGAAAAGTTTTAAGATCTTTGTCAGTCATAAGTGAATCCCAAAACTTCGGATTCCTAATATCAAAAGATGTCCTGCACTACAAAATTTGCACGCTTTGCGTAAATTGAGCTAGTTAGATTATGTTAAACTATACTGAGCTAAACCAACTATTTTAAACTAGATCGAAGGCCATGAGCTAGCTCGACTGTCTCCCCATTGTGCAATGGAAGTCTGACAAAACATGGCCGTCATGGTTGTTTACGACAATGTGATTTTGCAAGGAGACCATTCTAGATGTGGAAGAAAAGAAAGTAACATCAATTCAAACTGCTCGTCTGTTATTGCAGCCATGTATAAAATGTGGATTACCCCTTCTGGATGCAGTACTTCCTTTTCCTGTTTACTCAGTTATTCATGTCTGGATAAACAAGTTTTATCTTTACAAGTGCGAACTGCAAACATGCTATGCTAGCATGTTACTATCTAGCTTAAAATAAACTACATAATATTACATTTGTATTTATTTACCAACATTGCAATCCAAGCAACTGTCACCATAGTAAGAGCAAACACAAGCATTTAAAATAAATTACCATTTATTTTACCCATCCTTTGTCTCCGACTGACAACTCAGGCGAATTTCCCAACCGATGGATTTTCTATATTTAAACAAAAAAAAACTTGTTGTATCGCGCATGAAAGGATTTATCGATTTCCTCGCAATTGGATACTTATTATTTATCTAAATTAACTCGAAAATAGAAATTCCGTGCAAAGGTTATTGTACCGTACCGCATCTTCCAGATTCCCAGCTTTAAGGCCCTAAAAACAAAAACTGGAGCATTCAACTCGTTGTTTCCATCTGCCATACTGAGTGCTGCTGACTGAGTTAGGCCTATTTTCACGGTTAGGCTTAATGCGAGTTTGTCGATGACAGGCATGAAATTGATGGTTTTCTCTCTCATTTTTCTTTTTTCCTCTTCGTTTTTTTATATATTTTTTATTTGCTCTCATGATTATTTATAAAGTGATAAGAAAGGAGAGAAGACATAAATTAAAGGGAACACGCATCGTGTAACAAAAGGAAGTCAAAGGGTTATGGGGGAGTTTCTACAATGAGCTTAATGAACAGCAACAACAACTGGCACCGTTATTGCCCCGACCGACTACTTTAGTGCCAATAACAAGGGCGCAATAATTGTCAGTCTTTATTACTGAGCACTGCAGTGCAGAGAATTGTTGATAAAATGAGAAATAAAGCTATGGAAATGGAGATATATCATCACGGAGGTGGCATTTTTATGATTTTAATCAAACGAAATGAATCTTAAGACAATTTTGTCAAATTTGTTACCAACGTCTTTATGGGGCAATGAATTCCGAGCGGCTGGAAATGGCACTTCCGGTTGAGTTGAGGACTTGGAATTTTAAGGGCACCGACTAGGTGCTTGATACTCGTTGCTCCCATGTTTTTAGACTCCTAGTGAAACCGGAAGTGCTCTTTTAAGCCCTGCGAAATTGATTGTTTGCTTGTGATGAATTTTGGGAAATATATTATGATTGCAAATTGGCACTTCCGGTTAAGCTAGGGACACCTAATAAGTCCTTGGGATTCGGTTTTCTACATTTACAAACCCCTAGTTCAACCGGAAGTGCTTTTAGGACCTTTGAAATGATTGCTTTGCAGTGAAGCACTTTTTAAAAAATTGTCATAATCGTAAAAACGGCACTTCCGGTTGAATTAGGGTCACGAAAATTCATAGGAACGGTAAAACATGCCTACAACTTATTGTCTTCAAAATTTCAACTTTCTAAAACAACCGAAAGTGCTATTTTTTTGCCCTTCGAAATTGATGCATTGCAGTGAAACATTTTAAAAAAAAATTTCATAATCGCAAAACAGTCACTTCCGTTGACTCGGAAACATGCCTACAATTTATCATTCTTAAAATTTAAAATTTCCAAAACAACCGGAAGTGCCAGTTTCCACCCAGCGAAACGACATACCATATTGCAGCAAAGCCGCATTTTTATTTTATACGAAACTATTAATTAATTCATTAATTAATTCATTAATTCTTCCCTCTTTTATTAGGTGGCGCTCTCGCCCAGCGCCATCCGAAGGAGTTCACGCAAGTTCAGTCTTCCGGTTGCAGTGAGACCAGACCAAAACCCTGGCCCGAGCGTGTGTCAAGCATCAGGGGGCGATGGCGGCTCCCAGATCAAAGAGCGCTACAGCGTCGTGGTGCTGGGACCGCCAAAAGTGGGCAAAACGGCCATCATCACGCAATTCCTCTACGACCGATTCAATCCACACTACAAACAAACCGCCGAGGACCTGCACAAAAGCGAATACGACATCTTCGGCTGTCCACTCAAGCTAGAAATCATGGATACGTCAGGCTCCAACGAATTTCCGGCCATGCGCGAGCTGTCAATCGCCAAAGCAGACGGATTCATCCTCGTCTACGCCGTAAACAACAAGGATTCGTTCGACGAAGTGGGCCAATTGCGCGAGCTGATCTTCGAAAAACGTCCGAAAAACATCCCGCTCGTCGTTGTGGGCAACAAGAGCGATCTGTCGGACGACAAACGTCAGGTGACGCGGGAGACGGCCGAGACGGTCGTGACCATCGAATGGGAGAACGGGTTCGTCGAAGCGTCGGCCAAAAACAACGATAACATTGTGGCCATCTTCAAAGAACTCCTCACCCAAGCCAAGGTCCCGTATGCTCTCAGTCCAGCGGTGCGCAAACGCAGGCAATCTTTGCCCAATTTCACGCCACCACCACACCTACATTCGACCAAAGCCATTAAACGCGACAGCTGTGTCATCTCTTAAAAGATAAACAAGGAAAAGAGAGAAAAAAAACTTTTTCATCTTTGGATATGTAAACACAAGTTACAAAACGAGCGAATTCCTTTCCCCATGAGTCTTTAAAAGGGGAATATGGGTAATTTAAACATGCAATTTTCCTATTCTCATCCTGTTTTCATGTGATAATGGTGTGAAATTGGGTTTTTTGCTTATTTGTGAGTCCCCCATTTTCTATCGTAAATTCTGGCATGTAAACCGATTCAACTACGGTGTCCCAGGAGGCCCAGTCTACACTGTATGGTGGCTCAGGAGGGCCATCCTATGTATTTCGAAATTTTACTTTTAAATTGAAAATCATTCAACATGGTCCATGAGGGTTACCGTAGTCTACGGGGCGTATAAGTCAACCCCGAGACGTTTAGCTCAAATTTGTAAGAAAGATAGAGTTATAAAGTATAATACAGCCAGAAAACCGAGGTTATAGCTCATAACTATAATTTTATAACGAAAAACCTCCGTGCACAAACTCCGTTGTTTGAGAACTGTCCATCCCAACAACGTTGAGCCTACAAAGGAATGCACAGCGATTGTTAGGAATGCTGTTCCATTTATTTCTGTAATCTTCTGGTTACATTACAATTTTGAGTAAAGAGTCCTAATATTCAGATGAGAAGCTTCTAACACTGTTGTACACACAACTCACCGCTGGCGACCTTATAACACAGCTACCAGTGGAGCTAGTGCATGGGCGCCATTTTGGCCAGCTTCAACAAATCAGCAGTGGGGCTTCTCTGTACTATTTATTGTAATCTTCGACGAATGAAGCGAGTGAAACAAAGCGAACGAAGATGGAGAATCCTTCTACCGAGTAATTCGGAGGAATGACAGGATCAAAATTTTCAAAATACAATCACCATTAACACAATGAACAACAAAAACTAGATTTTCGATACCGTATTCAAACCAAAGTTATAGTTACCACAAAATTCAATCAGAGTGCGAAGAAAAGCAACCGATCAGTTCCAGAGTAACGTCACAACTGATTGGTTCCGGCAGGTGCACCCTCTCTCCTGGCATTTCAGAGGATTACGAGGTAGAATCTGTGCTTATAACTCCTATTTCTCTTTCCCCACAACCGACACATAGTTTTTCGATGTCAGAAACTCGGAATTATGTGCTGGAATTTACGGAATTTCTCCTGTTTGTTTTCCGTTTGTTGTTGTTGTTTGTTGTTGATGTCGTCGTTGATGGCCATTCGAGGCAGCTTTGATCCGTGTTGTGTTTGATATATTATATTCCACAATTTTTATATATTCGTCCTTTTAACCCTTTTTGCTTTTCTTTCTTTTTTCTTTCGATTATCTTCTAACTTTGGAAATTTTATTAGATGTTTGTGACATAATCCTAAATGAGGTATAATTTTGTATATATATAAAAGAATTATCGTCCTGTAAAAAAAATGATATGAAAATTATAGTGATATTAAAAGAAAAAAAGCAAACAAAGAAAATGAATTTGTTCTCTTGTACATCGAAACGGTATTGTATTGAGCAATAAATTAAATCCTATATTAAAAATAAAATATATTACGTTTACTTACACCATAAATCACGACTAAAAAGACGGAGATTAGAGAAATAAGTCATAAGAGACTAGAATGATGTGTAAGATTGAAATTTGTCGTTTAGTCACTGAGAAACGAGCGAGGGAGACGGAAGGCCCATTCACCATTTCGCTGCCGACTTCCGGCCATCAATAAAACCAGAAGAATGGAGACGTCTCGATAGCGAAAAACGCGTTTATAAATCTTATTTTACCCGGACAGAACGATTCATTCAAGTTTTCCACGTGTAAATGAAGACTTTCTTTGAGTTTTCAGTAGGTGAGTTCATAAATGAATTTAAACATGTGCATTTCGGTTTAAACATGTGCAACTATGTGT
>JAQFZO010003107.1:0-10614 GCA_034695885.1 Geophilus flavus | reverse complement strand
AACTGCAGATCACATTAGGCCATACTTAAAAAACCTGTAATTTTATGTATGCTCATGTATTATTTTAACTACACTTCAAAAAAAAAATGGGCTGAATTGTTGAATCGTGGTTCAAAACAACATTAAAAATTTCTTAGAATGTAGTTTAGCTGAGAATTCGTTATCGATCGATAACTTTCAATTAGGCGTCCTTGATACTGCAATAATGCCCATTAATTCCCATCCCTTTAATAGAACAGTAATAATTAAGAAAGCAGTCTTTACCAATTATAACAAAGCTTATATCTTTACAACCATCTCAAGAAATAACCGAGCACCAATAACATAGCTTTTGATCTCCGCAATTTCTGGGTCTCTGCGTTGAAACTTTTGATTCCCACCGAGAAAACAGATAAAGAAAGAAACTTTAGGTGTATCAAAAGCGTTTTTTCTAAAATCCCAAAACTAGTTAGGCTTGAGATAACAGGAAAGAGTATACAGTATAAAAGTTAAAGTGTCAGTCTGCAATTTCCTGTTACACGCTTCTTTAGAATCTCAATCTTTTGACATCTGTAGTGTGAATGATCCCGTTCCCGTCAGTCTAGACACCGAGTCCTACTATTGTATGTGTAAGAAATTCGCGAGAAATTATACCGGAAGCGATAAACGAACTTACTAAGGAAATAACTTTAGAACTGTGAGAACTACAGATCTATACCTATGAATTATTTAACTGTGACTTCCATTAATAATTCGCATAAACTACATCTTCTGTGAGATATATAAGACTTAAAAAAACACAATGCCAACACTATACTGCGCATGCAATGCTATTAAAAATGTATTACCTTACTTCCATCATAAAATTGGAATCATTTTCTTGCTCTGAAAATAAATAATAAAAATTTCTTATTAAAACGTACTGTACAGCAATTTTAAGAGCAAAATCATGTGTTTTAAGAAAAGAGTTTAAAATGTTACTATACTTTACCAAAGTTTGAATAGTAGTTTATTCCTATTATGATGGTACGGTAGCCTAAACACTGCAGAGTTTATGGTTAATTTCTACAACTATTTCCTTTGGTAATATTTTATTTGAATAACGTTTTAAAGTATTAAACTTAAAACATTTATGACTTCTCTCGTTATATGGTGTTAAACTTTGAATTCAATTTTGTATACCTTCATTTAAGATAGTATATGTAATGGCATATCTACACACTTAGTTCTTTAGATTTGTATAATCTTTTTCTTTGATTGGCGAATTTTTCTATTTATGGAGAATTCACACCGGATATCCTCCGGGTTTGTACAAAAATGGAAGGAAATCCATCTTTCGGAATAAGTCACTCAAAAAAACGGGGTATCCCATGGACATAATTATTGTATAACGAATCTTCCCATTCCATACCTATTAGTTATTGATACATGAAATTGATAACCAACCTCTACTTTCCTTTCTGGCAAGGAAAGGTTTGGATTTTCCATTAGCTTTCGCAATAGGTTCTGCCATTATTACACTGAAAACCTCATTTCCTCCATAGATGTTCTTTTACAGTAGGTATCCATGAAAGAAATCTTGCACCGGTTTTGTATATTTTTAGTTTGTCCTAGTGATATGAATCAGTTTCAATTTTATTTCTTTGTTTCATGGAAATCAACCAATCCCACCACTTCCTGTCAAGCAACTGATGAAGGGTTCCGGTTAATCTAAGCTTGTGATTGGTCAGAACTTTAGTTTCTGAGGAGAAAAAAATTCTTGCATTTATAAATCCTGCTTAAAGGGATACTGAAATTTCATTCGTTATTAAAATCATAAGTTCAAAGAATTCTTTTTAATATATAATAAAGATTTTAATTAATTTTAAATTAAAGAGTGGAAAGAATCGTAACATCTTGTGAACCTAATTTCAAATTAAAAATACTAATAACTATAGTTCTTAAATTTTTATTAAAAATTTAATTCTAGAACTTATTAAAACTACGGTAATTATTATTTATCAATTTATCAATACCTAATTATCCCTCGAGATTGGAATCAGCTGTTTGCATTTCCTTTCCAGAAGTACATTAAACAAATTGCAAATTCTTTCTTACGTCATGGTCATAAATAATTTTACCTGAAGTACGGTACTGTACAAATAATAAAGGCAAAACTATGAGATCATGTAATATACCGTACTTGTATGTATTAAAGACCAATTTTTACAGTTATTTGAAACAAATATGTCTAACATAACTTTAAGGAAAACTGAGGAAGAATTTTATCGAAATTTTTTAGGTGAAATTGTAAAGATGACTTGCAAAAATAAAAAAAAGGAGAGAAAGTGTCTTATTCTACAATTTGGCACTACATTCCAATTGAAAAATAAAAGTGTTGCACTTCATGTTTGAGGAGCTAAATTTATTCCTTTTCAAGAAATAATAAAATAATATCACACAGAATGATGTATGATCAAAGAACATCCAAATTTGAAATTCAATGAGGTTAACATCTGTAAGCCAACAACAGGCAAGAATAGAAATTTTTTCAAAGTTAAAAAAATAAAAAACAATTTAAAATTAGTTCTAATTTTAAAAACCAATTATATGAGAAAAAAATTTAATTTCACAACAAAACTAATCTTTTTCAAAAATTCATTAGCCAATGATTAAAAAAGTTGTTTTTTTAAAAATTTATTTATGCCATTAGTACTTGATATGTAAGAAATTAATTTTTTTCTACTGCATGAAATCCGAGATTTCATTTCCTTGGGAAAAAATAATGACTAAAAGTCTGGGCCCAAGTTTTGATGATGGAAGCACTACAGACAAACAAACAACAACAACGCTGAAAAGCAGACACGAATGATCGAAACAGGCATGCGTTTTTCGCATTCAAATATGCTGCGCAAATTGTACATAGAGGTGATTTGCAGAGAATGCGAATTGTGCTTTTAGTAAAATTGGAAAAAAGCATACCTGTTGCACTGCTTCCTCCATTTCAGGAAAGTGCATTTGGAAATGTGTGGAAAACATCCATTCGGTAGTCACTACTGAACCTCCATGAATTGTGGAACTCATAGAAAATGAAAGACCAATCTGGTTCGATTCAAAAGACTTCATCATTCCTTAAAAGTACACACATCCGAAAGGGGGTGACACACTATTCAGGGGAATCGAGTCAGTGACCGCAGATTCATTTCGTTCAATACAGGTCTGCAATTTCAGTGCAATTTCGATGTGCTGTAAAAGTGGCAATGGCACGACAGAAAGCGATTGTGTCATCAGGTCAAAGGTTGAAGGCAATCAACCAAGAAGAGCTTTGTTTACAGTATTTAGCACAAATAGAATCACGACTGAAGAAAATAAAATAATAGTAAAAACATGTTTTCCTCTAATTTACTTTATACTCACTAAAGTACAGTACCGTAAGTCGAGCTAAGATAAATAAATTACAAAGATACAAGTGCAAAGAAAAATTTATTTCACGCAAATTTCAAGACAAAGAGGGATTTTTGTATACCCTACGACATAACTCTGTCGCATAACCTTGTGAACGGTTGCTAGGCAACAACCGAAACAAACATAGTGACAGCCATTCTATGAGGCTCATTTACAGCTATTTTCACTTAGTTTCTGAGTTTTTAGAGGTCTTGAATGGTTTTATGGTGGTTTGGCGGCAGTTTTGAGTAGTTTTTCCCTCAAAACTTCCAAAAGCTATTCAAATACATATGCTCCAAACTAACTAAAACTACCCAAAATTCACAAAACTTTGCAAAAAATTATCCAGAATTGCATCCAAACCTTTATGAAAACCAAATAAGACCTTAAAACCCCATAGAAATAAAGGTAATTCAGTGAAGATAGCATGCAGAAAGTGAAACCCAACATGCAATGCTACTGGCCCACAATGCAATGCGATACAATAATGACATACGATATTGAAAAAGCCCTATAACCTTGATCTCGGTAGAACCTCCACTTGTGACGAACGAAACACGTTTGTTTAAATTGAAGTATAAGCGAATAAAAAAGACAAATAGAGCTTCAAATCCTATAACCAACATAAAACTCTTTATTCGACTCTTCCAGAAATATCAACGTCATATCCAGAAATATAAAAAACATACCCTGACATTTCTAAAAATTACATAAAGATGAATCTAGTAACTTTTCCACTTCATCATTCTACTTGAAATCAAAACAACAAAACTTACAACCTAACCGAAAACACTTTATAATAAACGTTACAAAACAGATTATAATATTAAGCAACAGCACTCAATAACATGTTATTGTAAACTAAAAACCATAAGCAAAAACATTACATCCTCCATATTACAATTTATTAACTCATAAAAATGTTTTTTCTTTTCGCTCTACAGCACTAGAGTGTTTTTGTTACTTTCCTGGTATAGGAAGTTCCGTCACACACGATTGCCGTCTATTTCTTAAAGCCCCATTACTTAAGACTAAATCACTTCACGTCCATTATACTCCCAAGTGGGTCAGGCATTGTTTACCTACATGAAGCAGCACCATATTTGAACAGATGACAAAGTTCCTTTTATAAGGCCTTAAGGTATAAAACTACCTAACATATTGGTCTACAGCTCCTTTATGCTCCTCAAGCCATTGAGTGTAACTGAATAAGGCACGAAAAGTTGAAAACAAAAGAAATAGTTTATCAAAGACGTAATCAATAATTACGTACCCATTCGAAAGTCATCGAGTTTGAAAGTAAAAAAGATAAAAACAACTTCAAACGTTTTTTATTTTTGCTGATGTTTATATTTTTTATAAAAATTTAAGATTTCTTATCTATAAACAAACAGAAAACTTCTTTTCGTTTTAAAACTTTTTTTGTTGAAAACCTTTGTTGTTTACCAAACTTTGTACTTTAACTTAGTAGGCTCATAGAGTAGAAAAAAATAAACAAAACTAGTAAGTTGTGGGGAAAAAAATAAAAAAATCAACTAGATGTATTGAGTGCATATATGTACAACTTGATAGAATCTTCTATCAAGTCTTAATGCCTTTCTACAGGATAAATCTTGCATAGAATCTGCCTGGTTACCAATCTATTATTCACAAACTGATGAAGCATTAATTAATAAAATGCCTTCTCTGTCAACTCCATGGATTCTCAAGTAGATCTTCTGAAACTAGCAGCTTTTGCTAACTTGAGTGACTTTGATTCAGGGTGCATACTGCTATCTCTTAATCTCCAATAAAAACTGTAAATAACAAACCATAAATAAACCTGTAAAATGAACAAAAATAGAATTATTGCCCTATGTTTTCTATAAAGCTAAGAATAGACCAATAACAAACCATACCATAAATATCAAATAAAATAAAATAGGAAGTGTTGTGTAAGTCTGGAAAAAATAAAACATATTTTCAACATGTATAATAGAGAGAGAGCATGAAAACAAGAAATTTTCCATAAATATATATGTTTACTTTCAACAAAACGTCTGTCATGACTAGAACTGCCCATATCATTATTGTGATCACTTGCCATATCAGCCAATAAAATGCAAAGGAAAATTTTCCCTATCAAAAACAAAAACACATCAAAAGGAATTCATTAACAACAAAAACAAAAACACATCAAAAGGAATTTATTATCAACAAAAACAAGCAATTAAAATAAAATTTAAATTAAAACTAAAACAACACAAACTTCTTACTTTGTCTCGAACTGATAACAAAAGGCAAACACAAACAACAACACCCAGTATGGCGTCCAGTATCAATACACCACCACAAATTGATGCAGCTTAATTAAATCAAAATAAATACTAATTAAAATTCAATTAAATCAAAATTAATCAGTAAGTTAGTTGATCACTTACTCACTCCAGCTTTTCCTCCTTTTTTAGCAACTCTAAAAACAGGGAATATAAATATGGAAGCAACTAAGAGAATACTGTTGAACTAAGCAAAGAAATAAAACTTCATTTTATATTCACTTTGTGGTGTTTTGTTTATGTAAACTTACGAAAGTGAAGCATGAAGTCACAATAGCACCAGTCCTCAGGGTAAATTTGAGTAAAAATGTCTGTACATGCCACATGGCAACTTTCACTCTTAAAGCCAAAATGGATTCCTGCTGAGAGCTCAAGCGAAGATATTTTTATCTCGTGCGTGTTTGGCTTCGAGTTATTTATACATTTAAGTAACAAAAAAAAACTCACACGTATAGAAATGTAAACAAAATAAAGTTTATCATATTTACTGTATTCAGTGTTTAAAAAAAATTGATGGAAAAAAAATTCCATTCCCCAAGAAATTTGATGACGCATTTTGATTAGTTGAAAAGTTTGAAGTGAGAAGAAAGCATGCGCAGTTGTAATGCACTTAATCACTCGCCATTACCTGTAAATTAATTGAATTTTAAAAGCAGACGCACGGCAATGTACGTAATTATCATCAAAATGATAAATTGAGTTAGTCATTTTCAGAGTTAAGATTTACATCTGAATTAACCGGGAAATCCAATGAGTTATAATTTCTCATTATGATCGATCCGGACACGACACGACACGAACTCGACGCTTCTTTTCGACACAATGCATCTGGCAGTGATGGCGGGAAAACATTCACTCTTGAAAGATTTTTCAATTACTTTGGCTCATGTGGATTTGATTCATCTTTTCACGAGGTCATGGCCTGGTTTCTGTGTCACTTGTCTCATATGTCTAAGAATTTATTTGCGAGTGAAAAGTTATTTGGCCTTCTCGGATTTTCCAATTTGAAATGGTCAAAATAAAAACCAAAAAAAAAGAAAAAATTGGAGCAAAGCATTATCAATACCACTAGTCTTGTATACGACGTCAACCAGTGGCCGTGCAAGCAATATTTCTTCTTCTTTGGAGCGGTAAACTCAAATTCAATCTACTTGGAAAGTTATAAGCTTATATACAAGATTGGAAATGTGTAATTCAATAGTTCTCACATACGAAAAAATCCTTGAAAGTTTTTTACAAGCAACACAATGATATCGAGTACACGGATGCATTAATTCGAGAAAATTAAAAAGTAGAAAAAAATGTAATACCGTTCCAACATGTTTACATGTTTACATTGTTTACATTGTTTACATTGTAAACATTACATGTTTACATTGACAACAACAAACAACAAACAACGTAATAATAAACAGCAATAAAGATAAACATAGGTACGTAAGAAATAAAGGTAGAAGTTTAAGGGCATCCAGTCTGCAACACATGTCATTTCGCACATCAAAACCAAGACTAAAACTATTTTTTTTTTATTAGTTACTCTTATTTCATGTATTCCTTTTAGATTAAAAGTAGGAACAAAATTTTGCACTAACGAGTTATACGATCAAAGCGACAAATCCGTTAGGAGAAAAAACTGATTGTCATTTACTTCATCGTATTAACGAGTTGGGACTGTATCAGCTCCTGTGCATCAAAGAGAGTAAAACCACATTAAATTTTAATACCGTTCTGACTGAAGAGAAATCCGCCTATGTTGTTTCTTTTTTTTCTAGCTCGACAAGTGAGACTATTGTATCCAATCTAAATGCAGATTGTACATTTCAGTTTAAAAAAAAAACTCAGGGAGTAAAGTATTCAATTAAAAAGAACACTTGTTGGTGTTTCACCCTTCAGAAAACAACATCAATTTAGCTGCTTTACAAAGAGGATTTTAAAGTGAGTTTGTGTGCATGCAGGTGCAGCATCGTATGAAAGGGCGGAGCTTTCTATTGAATCCGAAATTGTTTCAAATTAATCTAAATTTCAGTTTGTCGTTTGAACTTTTCCAATTTAATAAAACGTCACATTAATAATTTCTGATCAAGTTTCGAAAAATAAAATGTCTCTAATAAAGGTACTAATTTATATTGGAAATCAATTTATTTTTCATTTGTCAAGAAAAGGCGGTAAGATAAATGAATGCTCCATTATTTATCTTCAGACGTCAAATTATGCAAAAATAAGTGAATAAGAATTCTAAACTAATTTTTCTCACAAGTCAGTATACATATTACCATATACATTCGTTTTGCACACCTAACAGTTGAGAGAATTACTACACGCACTGAAACAACTGTCTCTTTGAAAAAACAAATCCAAGTGAAGAAAATCACATCAGACATCACCATTAAATTAGCACATTCAACTTCCTATTGACTCCATCATTAACATGTTGCTAACTATTAAAGATTTTGAAATATTCTTGAGGGACCCAGAGTTTTGCCTCACCCGGTATTAAGCGTCAAACTGCATATACCAAAAATCTCCTATAATCCTCCCATTCTAACTTTCTGCAGCGCATTAAAGAGTGTAGACGAAAACAATGGCTTTATTCAATATGAGATAAAGTAGCAACGTTTAACGAATATACTCAGCTCAACGCTCTTTGAGATAAGCCTAGATTTTGCAAGCAAAGGTGCAATACTCTCATTCTTGGCATCATAGCTAGTGTTTTCGTCTTATCTCGATGGTATCTTCGTCGATCGTATTTAGAATGCGCTACAACATAAAAAACAGGATGCAGATTACTTTTATTTTCTTGTTTTGTTTCTTCAGAAGCCCATAAAAGAAGTATCTTATCGCATTACTTGCACTAATTTCTATTCTTGCAAGTGCTTCTCATACAAATTGACATTTTACTACTGAACCATAAATTAAATATCGAACAATTTACTTTCCAACTTTTTTAATCGATACATTGCTACCGAGATAACTAACTGAAAGAAGTTGCCACAAATGATCAGAATGTTAAACACCTTTGCAATAGTGAAAACTTGAAACTCGATTTGGGAAGTTAAAAATGATTAAATGCAGTTTCAGCTACTTGAAAAATTAAAGTTAATGCCACAAAGTGATAAAACATTAAATTTTCACTTGTAGTTGTAAAATGTACTTTTAAGCTATAAATTTAATGTTTTATCCCATTACACATTGACTTTAAGTGACTTTAACTTTTATAAAACAATTTTTTGTCACAACACTTTTACGACATTGTAAAAAATGTTGTAACTTATAAAGTCTTGTAAATTGAACTTTTACATTAAAATACCACAACTTTAATTTTTGTAAAGCCATATTTATTTCAAGTGTAAGAGAACAGACTTGTCGATTTAATTTTCAATGCAGACAGCGTCAAGACTAATTAAACACTCACTCTTTGAGTGGAAAATATCAACGACCTAAAAATAAACAAACTCCTCCATACACGTGTACGAAGCATTTCCAATAGCTGCTTCATTAACTTCAGGTTAAGATGTTTACAGCAACAGCTAAATCAATTACTTACTCATGTCGTGTAGGTCAAATTAAACAGCCAGTACAAGTAATTTCATGTGATCGACTGTGATTTCCATCGTTTAATTTCACAAGTTAAGCTTAAAACTCCCCATATTTTTTGAAAATTTCAAAAAACTCATTGAAACTCTACTGCTTCTCGAGAATTTGTACAGTACTTGAAGTAAATTGAGAACCTTGAAGGCAATTCCAAGCTTTTAAGTCCTTTTACAGCATATTCAAGGAAGTGAAGTAGCAAATACAATACCAAGCTAATGGCATCCTTAATTCAATTATCACCAATTTGATATCCTCTTTAAGTTTGCCTAAATGTCAATAATTCGATCTGTTTCGCACGTGTGAATTTTCCATATATTTTCCAAACTGCATTCTACGGAACAATCAAGACAACTTCATCAGCCTCTTCCGCCCCTATTCACTTAATATACTCCATGGAAAAATAACTTTGAAGCAAACGATATTCTAAATTACTAGTGGAAGATACAATTTATTCAGAGCATATTTATTCAACTAAAATTTTATAATTGCATTACTTATTTCATCATTGCATTCAATTATTCCTCATGATCAGTTCAGTGACTTGCAAATAAGCACAACAACCTTGACTGAACTCATTAGATCTTACTTCAATATGCATCAAGAACTTTGTCAGCAAATTTGTATAAAAAAGTTTTAATCCCCTGTTGCCCCTGAGGCCTGAACTAATCTTTGAAAGCAAAAACAGATCGTTAAAAAATTATTGTAACGAGCAATACAAAAGTTTCTTGGAAATTTGATTGAACTCAAGGTCTCAGACTTGACAATAGACTGCACCAAAAAGGCCCTTCAAACATGGTAGAAATGTTTGAGGAATGTACAGTACAGTAAACATCTCAAACTAAATAACAAGCTCTGTTTTCATGCCATTACTAGCCACCAATCTTCAACAACAATCTTCAAATTTGGACTCTTTCTTATGTGTCAGTATAATTTAGGATGAATACCATAAACAACAAAATCCTAGAACTACTTTTTGTGTAGTATTTCTTCTAGAATTATTTTTTGTGATGTCACAGAAAGTACCCATATAAAAAAATACTTCATAGTAATACTATAGTATTACTACATATAGTAATACTATAGTACTTTGCAAAGTAGCATCATATGACTTCACTATAATATGCTACTACGCAATATTATGATACAGTACTATGTAGAATACTATGATATTGTACTATGTAGAATATTATGTTACTGTACTACACAAAATATTATGCAATACTATATATAGGGCTTTTGCAATACCCCACGTCATAATTTTGATGCATTGCAATGGGTGAGGGTTACTAGACAACAACCCAAACAA
>JAQFZO010003106.1:0-10614 GCA_034695885.1 Geophilus flavus | reverse complement strand
CATCTGCGCCCCGCCCTCTTTCCTTTAGCGATTCTTGTCCACATGTCCTTTGCGTGCATTTTCCAGGCCACTTTTTACGGTCATAACGCTACCTTCGATTATACGGGCGAGTTTATATACGTATATACCTAAGAGGAAAAATGTAACGGAACGACGCTTCGGTGTCGTGCATTTCACTCGTGGCCGCGTTCGAATCGTGTCGAGTGTTGCCATAGGAACGAGACTCGACACGAGACGCAGCATTAGGTGAATTGATGCTCGGTTTTAGAATAAATTCTCTCTTCTTCCCGAGAAAGGATGAAAATATTTCGGAAACAAAAAAAAATATTTTTCTCTCTCTCTTTCTCTCTTACTCTCTCTTTTTTCTTGTAAAAAAAATTGTTGAAAGAGTGGACGACGGTAAGACTTACCTGGCTAATTACCGGAATCGCGTCGTACACACACATTTGGTCCGTATAAACGGTGAAGAGATGTTTGCGAACTGCAGGGACGCCGGCGTGTAGCGCGCGCTGGGGCCGTTTTGGGTCTGTGCTCGGATTTGCCCAGCATCCGTGATGGATCAGCTCGGATTTGCCCGGGGCTCTGAGGCGCTTACGGATGGCCACCGAGTGGCTCAGGTGAAAAGACGCGCAACACCGTCACAAATGACACCGATCACTAATTGAACTCGCGACACGAAACCAAACATCAAAAAAATTAATAAAATTAATAAAAATTTAAATTTCCTACAGAGTAAATAAAAAAAAAGTAAATATTTTAATTTAGTCTCCAGTAAATATAGAGAGGGAGGTGTGTCGCGTGGCAAAGCACCTCCTGCGGTGTCGGTGGTCGAATTCCCGGGGTCCGGCAACAAAAGACTCCCTTTTATCCCCGCGTCATCTCTTTCGCCTCGTAATGAAGAATTTATATTATAATCATATGTCACATCAGTTCCAGCAAATTTAACGCCCCCGCACAACAGGCCGAGGGGGTGACGGGCAAAAGAGAGGAGAGGGGGATTATCGTGCCGCGAGTAGAGTGGAGGACCCTCGGCCGAGGACGGGCACGAGTAAACAATTCTCGTTAGGATTAGTTATAAGAACCAATCAACTGACGACACCACTCGAACACGTCTCTCTGTCTCCCCCCGTCACCCCCGATCCTCATGCATCGACCTCGAGAAAAACGGATTTACCGACGAACCGAATGCAAGCGCCACCTGGGCTCTAAAGCAAACAAGAAATGGCGCCAAATATTCATGGAACCCTCTTTTCCCCCTCTCCGCCCACACATTTCGTGAAGGGTGGTCGCTGCATTTATTTGAATACCAATTATATTTCCAACCTCGTCATTACGAAACAGTGGCAAACCGACGTCGTACTAGTCGTCTTAACGAGGTTCGGGGGGGTGAATGAGGTTTGGCCACTGTCATGGCGGGTGGTGGCCATTAAACGGCCATCAGCTACGCCAAATTATTCCGAGGATTAAGACACTCCCTCCTATTCATGCGTTCGTGGATCCCTCGATTTTTTCCATGCATTGCAGAGAAGCCTCCGCCAGCGGTGCTTTTTATTTTTTTTATAAAAAGAAAAAACATTTCAGAATTATTCCCCTTAAAAATTTTGAACGATTAAGTAATTTTTTTATTGCTTCATTCAATTAACTCTTTCTTTGATGTCGACACGATTGTTGAGGATTTTGCAACGATCCAAGGAGAGCAGACTTGTTGCCCCGAGTCAGTCGTCGTTTTAATCCCAGGGGCTTATCCCATGGGATTAAGGAGCGCCTTCCTCCGTTACCATGACTCGACACGAATTGACTCCACGTGCACCCCGTCCTTTGCCAATCATTTCGAAATACGACATCGCTCCGATCCTTCGTCGAACCCGAAAAACACCTTTTTGCTTTCCCCCAACACAACAATCTCCCCCGATTTTTCCCCATCTTCACCTGTTCGCCGCCTTGAACTCTTCCCGCGCCCTCGTCTCATTGGTTGCCATCGATAATGACTTTGTATATTTCCATTTCTTCGACTCGATCGCGTTTCGCCGAATTTTTTTCTTTTTTTTTTCCATTCTAAACCGAAAGGGGTGTCGAGCCGAGGGGGCGAAATGCCATTCAGATACGCTGCCCAGCCACGGTACGAAGTGGGCTCGACTCTGCTACACGTATCTGTCCTCTGATTGCGCGACGAAGTGCGTGACGTCACGGAACCTCGAACACGAAAGAGGGCGGAGCCAAATGTTGTGTGTGCGCGTGTGTGTCGGGTCACGGGGCATCGGTAGAAGCAGAATCAGTCGACCCAACCCGAGGGCTGTGATCGAAGCTGTTATGGACGCTTAAAAAGCCACGTCCAAACGATACGACAATTAGTTGGTTCGGGTGGGTCGCTTTGAACACGAGGAAAATTAACTTCGACGCTCGTAAAACTTTTTGTTTTTAATTTTTGTTTTTAATTTTTATATTTTTCGACTTTATATCCATACTCGTGGTTTTTTTTCCTTTTTCTTTTTTTTTTATTATAATTTTTTTCTTCGACTTGCACCACGTTTCGTGCCCTTTTCGAGGGCCCGTCGTCGTCGTAATCCGACCTAATTGATAGATGGACTCATTAAATGAATCCCTATGCTTACAAGACCTTGTGGCCGGGGTGGAGTCGCCGCCCGCCGCCGACACCACCATGACACAGGCACATCATCACCATCATCACCACCATCATCATCACGGACACCATTTACAGTAACAACAACAGCAACAACAACAACAACAACAACAAAGTCGAGTCGATACGACCACCACGACCACTACTGCCTGCTCCACCACGGTTTTGTCGGACGAAAAATCGAAACGAGGTAAGAAAACGAATCACGTGGTCGAATACTCGAGTCTGTGAGGAAAAGCGTGTTTATTTACGTTTTCCCCCTCAAAATAAACGTAAAAACAATGTTTGACCAAACAGTTATTCGCGCACTTGTTTATTCAGCGGTGTTTCTTGTCTTTTCGGCTTTGCGAACGTTACACGAGCGAACGGATGCTGTGGCCTTTCCCACCATATTTCATCCCGCGATGCGAGATGGACGCCATAAATTCCAAGAGGCAAATTTTTCACCGACGCACGCGCTCCTAATTGAGGAGAATGATGAGGCAAACAGCTGTTGCCGTCAAAAAGAGCGAGGGGAGAAGAGAAAACCCGCTAAGGGCTGTTTGAGAGGGTGATCCGAGATGCGATGTTGCAGGTGTGTGCTTGTCAAACACCGATTGCCCACTTTATTACGTGTTTTTCATCCTAAAAATCGCTTTCCAACGCGGTTTTACAGGAATTTATACACTTACACGTTCTTAAAAATTCGCTCAGTGTTCGTACGACGTAGCGTACGTTCTAATGTACGTACGTATGACAATAACACATGGCTTAAGTAGCACCTGTCACGTTCCATTTGGCATCCGTTCACGCGTAACAAACCCCTCGGCTGAGCCGAGCCATCGGGTGGGAGTGTGGGTGAGACGCGACAGGGGGTTAAGTTAAGAGACTCGATGAGACGAGGCACTAACAATATCTTCTAGTTAAGTGTCCACTCGACGCTCGCCTTTTTCCCCAATTTGGCGGCGACTAATTGGTGGCAGTTAATCGTGTTTGCGTTGTTTGTTTATTTACGACGCATATATATTTCACGGTGCAAAAGTTAATTATGGATAAATTTTTTTTTAAAATGTTGTTGTTGTTGTTTTCTCTCGAGAGGGAGAGAAGAGAGAAAGAAAGAGAGAGATTGTCTTATCACTGGGCCTCAGGCGGAGGCATCGCGTCGCAATTGGCGGCGGCATTCGCTCGCGTGCTCGTTCGCGTGCGTAGCCAAGCGCGACGACTTGGCAAAAATCTGTCGGCCTTGTCGTCGATGCAAATGTTGGCATCGTCGTGTGGGAGCCCTCTTGAGCCCTTCTTCTTTCGTCTCCGAGGAGTCGCTCGTCTTAAGCTGGCAAAGAAAATAAGTGAAGGCGCGCGCATCTCGCCTCCATCGACGCGCGCATGTCGAGGCGGCAGAATAAATCCACACGCGAAATGAATTCAGGGCTGCGTCAGCCAACCAGCGTCTCGCGGACCCCGAGGGGAGGGTGGGTGTGGGGGGTGCGCCGGAGGCTAGGCCCACGACCAGACGCGTGCGTTCCCTTTTCATGTTCATGGCATCTTTTCTGTCTCCTTGGGCACCCGCAGATTCGACCGAGAAGCCGTCGCAGTCCGGCGACTCGTTAGACACATCGCTCGACGATGAAGCCAAAAAGAAGAAACGTCAAAGACGTCAAAGGACGCACTTCACCTCTCAACAATTGCAAGAACTGGAGGCCACGTTCGCACGAAACCGTTATCCAGACATGTCCACCCGCGAGGAAATTGCCATGTGGACCAACTTGACCGAGGCCCGTGTCCGGGTAAGTTATATAAACACCAAACTCCCCGAAAAAAAAAAACACAAAACCCCCAAAAAAATTATTTTATTTTATTTTTTTAAAAAAACATTTTACTATATATATATATACGACTAAAAGATATTCATTGTTTTATCGTTTGTGATAAGCCTAATGGACGCCATTTGCCAGTCGTCTTTTCTTATCTTTCCTTCCTTAATCCGGCTTCATTAGTCGCATGATGGAATTCGAATCCGTTGCCAAGCGACACAACCATCCTCTTATCTCAAATATTTTTATTAGTATTTGCACGTTATTCTTACAATTGCGAGAGAAAGAGAGTAAGAGAGAAAGAGAGCGCCATTTTGCTTTCACTCAGATTTACGTTTGTTGTGAGTGCATTGGAGGGTGGAAGAGGTTGAGGTATTGGAAAATTGGAGGGAGAAGGGAGAGAGAGACACAGAAACCAAGAGAAAGAGAGAGCGAGAGAGAGAGAGCGAGAGAGAGAGAGAGAGAGAAAGGGAAAGAGGGAAGGGAAGGGAGTCCGGCTCAAATCACAGCCATCGATCCGACGTTGGCGAGAGCAGAGTGGAAGGAGAGGAGGGCGTGGCAAACGCGGACCGAACTCCGAGCCGACGAGCGAAAGCCCGGGCGAACGCCAGTGCGAGGCGAGAGTGGAGACGAGGACGAGGAGGAGTTGCCCCTCGATGCGTCACTCAACTTGAATGACATCCGCCCTCCAACAAAACCCGCATCCCACCCCGAAAACTACAACCGAATAGAACCAAACGACCAACATGGCCGATGCGACTTTTTGCTTCGCTCCTTTTTTCTTTTTTTAATGGACTCATATTTCATTTAGGGCAGCGTGAAAAGGGGGCGTGCTGCTGTACCAAAGACGAGCAAAACATGTGGGAGGGAAGGGAGAGAAAGATATAGAAGGGAGCAGATGGAGCGGCACAATGTTGGAACGCACAGGGGGCCCATTGCGCCGTCCACCTTGCAAATTACCTCGTCCGAACGCACCACCTAGCCGATCCATCATCGACCGACCGACCAACTCCCCCAACTTAAAAACAAAGAAAAGAAAAAAGGAAAAAAAATAATGTCGTTTCCGCTTTATTTCGCAAATGAAATTTTATCGTGGGTCGCAAACTCCGGTGTTGAATTCGCTTTATGCTTTAGTCAAAAGGGTTAATTTGTAGAAAATGGCCACGACTGCGCCTTATTGCATCGACTAGGACGCATTTTAATGTCCACTTTGCTCGTCTCATCACTGTTATACGACTCGTCTCATAAAAGCCCATCGTCCGATGCAAATAACGTTGCCGCCATGCCTTCGTCGCACATAACGACGCAATTTGTGCTCACCTATGTAAACAAAAGAGAGAGAGAAAAGAGAAAAAAGAAAGAAAGAAAAGAAAAAAGAAAAAATTATTATCATCACGAAGCATTACATACACACCATACGTTCTATAAAAGTTGTGGAAAAATAATTTCAAATTAGGCGTTTGTAGGAGCGTCACGACGAGCGAAGGTCGGTCGCAATCATATTTGGCGATTGGTTAGGCTTAGACACGAGCACAATACGAAACACGGCAGGAGCTCGCGTCGATTTCTCTCTTTCTCTCTCTCTCTCTCTTGCATTGCCAACCGAGATGGGAGCCACCGGCAAAGGCGACCGCAGGGGGCGCCGCATTCATCACCGGCCACCGACGTCTCTCCCCAACCCTGTCCGCCATCAGCCGAGCCACGCGCCCGGCTCGACCCCGCTCCACGGGCCACTGAATTCAAAGGGTTAAGGGAATCCCTAAAGCCAAAAGCTACGGCCAAAAACCACACGTGGGCCAATTTTAAGGATTCGCATCGTGTCAAGGGGGGATTCCAAAGATCTTTCACTCCCGACTCCGAGAATCTCCCTCCTTCCATCCATCCATCCATCCATCCCTCGTCACAAAATCGTATTCTCGTATATACCCAACACCCAACTACAAATTGCCACGTTCGTCCGTCGCCTTTAACCTCGAAACGAATATTTTTAATTACAATCATCTCTCTTTTGACGACGAGCCGAACCAACTACCTCGGTGACAAATTTCACCGTAAATTTAAACGTCGTAAAAACAATAATAACGTGAAAGCGCTCGCAATGGCGCCTCGCAACTCACTCAAAACACACACACGCATAACGCACAGGTGTGTTTAGATAAGAAATGCATGACCGAGGGCCGTGTTTGGGGTTGGGGGATCATAAAATTTTTGCCAGCTCCAAGCAAGCAAGCTAGCAAGCAAACTAGCAAGCGCCAGGTGACGACCAAACCCCGAACCACGTTCGCCTTCTTCAATCGCGTCGTCCATTTTTATGCTTTTATGGGTTTCCTGATTTCTGCTCTCCGAAATTGATGTGGGTGATAACATTTAAGGGCTCCACATCGATAACTTTTAACTTCTATATTTTTTTTCCTTTTTTTTTTCTTTCTTTTAACTTTTAGTAAAAAAAAAAATTGAAGGGAAAAAAATGACGTCAAGTATCATTTAAATAACGTCTATTTTGTTTTCTTTTTGTCGTTAATTTTACCAAGGTATCATTTTAAAATGCGAGGAGAGGCTCAATTAGGCTTAGATTTGTAATTAGGCCAAAATGCAAACTCAATTAGGCTTAAACTAATCTCACCAGATCCCTTCGTTCAAAGGGTGTCCTCGGCTGCTCGTTACTTCTTGTTTAGGCCTAAAAATGTAGTCTACTAACAAAATAGACCCCCAAAGTATAAAAATTAAAAAAAAATGTAAATGTCTCCGGTCGGATCGGATCGGTGCATAGAGAGAGAGAGAGAGAAAGAGAGAAAAATTGGTTAATCTGGAATTAGTGAAGACACTAAAAGGGAATAAGCCTAAATGAAGCCTAACCGTTTCCTGCTGTAAATCGGCACATGTTTGCGTGGAAATTAATCAGAGATGCTCGTTTCTCTCTCTCTTTTATTTCGTTTCCTTTACGACGAGTAGGGAATTAAACCCGTGCCATGTTCACCACTCGACGTTCCTAATCTGGGCCTAATCTGAGCCCATCGCCACGTGATCGAGAGGAGACGAGACGAGACGCTCTGCTATGCTTTGCTCTGCTATGCTCTCCTCCAACTCTCGCATGTCGAACGCCCGCGAACGAACGAACGCCCGCCCGTGAACGCCCGAACGTTTTGTTCGGGCGTCTCCTCCAAGCTCTCTCTCTCTCTCTTAAGAGATACGGATGGATATACGGCACACGCGCAGTCGGAGAGAGATGAAAAATAAATATGAGGAGAGAGAAGAAAAACACTAGTGTTTGTTTTCGTTTGATTCGAGCAATCGGTTGTGCGAATAAACGTAATGGGGAAAGGCGTATTTCGATCCCGCTGCGCTTGAATACCATTTGCCATCTTTTGCCCGACCTCCCCGGTCCTCTGAACGTTCGCTCGTTGTGAAAAAAAACGAGTCGTAAACAATCTACGGCTGTGAAACTTGATTTAGCTTCACTGCAAGACGATCGTGTAGTGTTTTTTTTTCCTCTTTTCTCCGAGCATAGTGAGTGTATAGTAGCAGCAGTGATAGTTATGGGTGGTTCCCGGTGTGCGCTTTTGGTTTAGAGGCGCTGACTTAGTGCTTGTTAGTACTCGTGCGATGGAGCGAACACGCAATGGAGATGAAAGGGAATTAGCGACCAACTTATTCCGAAAATACTTGCAAAGATGGCATTTTAATCTGGGAGCTGAGCTTTTCTTTTATAGAGGAAAATCCTTTGGAGCTGCTCACAATCGCTTGTAAGGAATTCCGCTCGTCTTAAGCGATTTCGAAACGACGGGAGACGGGAAAAAAAATCCCCAGCGATTCGTCTTTTATTGAAATCTCTCGAGGGGAAATTAATTTGTGTCCGCACACTTTTCAATCATCTCCCAGTCATTCGAAATACAATAAAATAAAATAAATATATTTTAAATATATGACTGAATGAATAAATATTTATTTATTTTTTTATTTATTTTAATAGGTTTGGTTCAAGAACAGACGCGCCAAATGGCGAAAACGCGAACGAAACGCAATGAACGCAGCTGCCGAAGGTTTCAAGAACGGATTCGGCACGCAATTCAACGGTCTGATGCAGCCGTTCACCGACGACTCGCTTTACTCGGGTTACTCGTCATACAACAACTGGGCATCCAAAGTGCCGAGTCCCTTGAGCGCAAAGAGCTTTCCTTGGGGTCTCAACTCGGTCAATGTGAACCCGCTCGTGCCCAATCCTCAAGGAACGGTGCCATCCATGGCCGCGATGCCATGTTTCAACTCACCTTCGGGCAGCATCGGTTCGGCATCGTCCATCATGCCAGCAAACATGCCACCGACTTCCCTCAGTTCCCCGAGCAGCTCGTGTCCCTACGCCACTCCCACACCCCCTTACGTCTACCGTTCGCCGGCCGATCAGTGTTCGGCCGCTTCCATGTCTTCGTCGATCGCCTCTTTACGCCTAAAAGCCAAGCAACATTCGTCCGGATTCGGCACTTATTCCCCGATGAGTCCCCGGCAACCGGCCACGCTGTCCGCATGTCAATACGCCACCGTGGACCGGCCTTCCGTGTAAACAACTAACTAACTAATTCAAATGATGTTGATGATGATGATGTTGATGATGATGATGATTAATTAAGCACGAATCAGTTTAAAAAAAACGGGGGTCGATCGGTCGATCAGCTTCAGTTTTAAATTTTTATTTTCTTTTCTTTTTAAATTTTCAATTTTTTTCTCGACCCCCTTGTGTGTCAATTTAAAAGGGAGTATTACTCGTATATGGAGATTGTTGGACATTCCTTGTGTGGACCCGTGCAACGAGATTTTAGTGCGACAAATTAATAGAACTCAAAGACAAAAGTGAATTATACAAAAAAAAATTAATTTCATTTTCTTTTCTATTTTATATACGTAGCCACAAATTTCCTTATTTTTTTTCTTCTTTATTTTTTTTCGTTTCTAAAAAGAATTAATTAATCAAATTTTTTTCCTTAATTTTTATTTCCTCCCTAAAAAAAGTAACAAAAAAAAGAAAAACCCATTCCAGAAAAAAAAAATATCCAAAAAAAAAAAAATTTCCATTTATCCATTTAAAAAAAAAAATTAAATTTAAACGAAAAAAAAAATTTTTATTTTTCAATGTCCATTGTATGTTGAGTAATAAACGAAGGATACGATACCATAAAAAAAAGAGAATAAATAATTGTCGATCATACCGGAATCGAAAGGTGTCTAGAAAAATGCGAGGTGGAAATAACGGAGTATCGCATTACGTACACCCTCGCTATTTAGATTGGCTTAATATTCCCCTCGGTGAAGCCAGTAACGAGATAACCGCAATTGTATGCACGGCTATCGGTGGGAGGGAGGGAGAGAGGGAGGCGAAGGGGACGTTGGCAGCGTTTATCCCCTAATTTCCCGCTGCACCGGGATGCATTCCCCGTGGACCCCCATGCACTTGCGCCCTTCGTCACCACCACATCCCTCCCTCCCTTCCTCCCATCTTTTCGTGATGATGAAACGAACGAACGACATATTACACGTGTTAAATATTTCATAATGGAATCCATTTATCATTCGCGTACCCGCCATATTGGAAAAAATTGGATGGGGAATTGGAATGATGTCACAGTAGGGGGAAGAGAACCCTTATTACATGAATTAGGGTTATCGTTATTATTGTGGCCTTTGTCATCGATGCGTGCCACCTTTAACATTTCTCTCTTCAATTATTGACGTCATCGAATCTGCTGCGACGACTCCCACGTTTCACACGTTACACACATGGGGTAAGTTTTGAATATTTTTCTTATTTATTACCTAACATTATAATTTTTATTATTATTATTATTATTGTTATTATTATTATTTTTTGTATTTTTTTTTGTTTCGTTAATTTTTCTAGGCAATTAGGCGAGTGTAATCCAAGATTGCAATTCCAAATACGATTAATACTTTTATCCAATTTTTGGCGAAAATAATCCTTGGAACCAATTAGCACATCCCCACCGCGCATGCGCCGTCTCTGTCCGAGTCGGCACACCAAAACGGTTGCCTCGGCAACGACCAAACCGCAATTGAATTTACTCGGGCGGCCATATTGATGAACGAGAAAATTTTTCTGTCACAAATTCGTCTCGTGGCCCCTCGGGAACACGACCGACCGACGCACGTGTCCCCGACAAACCCCCGTCCACC
>JAQFZO010003105.1:0-10614 GCA_034695885.1 Geophilus flavus | reverse complement strand
TTAAGAGAGCGATAGATTTAAAATATGTTTATTATAAAAGCAGCGAATATTAGGATTGAATGATTAAGGTATTTTTAAAAAGGTTCTTTCGTTTCTATAATATTAGGATTTTTTATTTGTTTGTCTTTGAACTTAGAGAAAATACATTTTTATTCATCTTGTTCGAATAAGAGCACATCAACATTTTTTTTTAATTTAAATTTATTTGTTCCCTTGATATAATTCAGCGTTTGATTGAGTTTTGGTATACTCGGAGCAACGCATCACTTTAATTCCACTTAATTTGTTCATATGAGCAGACACAAAAAAATATGAGTGAGGATATTTCGACGGATGTTTTGTTTCAAAATTCTCATGTCCGTCGAAATAGTCAATCCTCTGTGGAATGGCTATTTCGACGGATATGGCGCGCCGTATTGGTTATCATTTTATCCACAAACAACGTTCTAGCCGATTTTTAACGGTGTTTAGCGAGAAAATGCCGAAAACAATTGAAATTCTATCAGAAAATGCTGAAAACTATTAAAATTTTATCGGAAAATGCCGAAAACCATTAAAATCGGTTAGAAAATGCCGAAAACCGTTGAAATCTTGCCGATTTTTAACGGTTTTCAGTTAGAAAACGCCGAAAACCATTAAAAATCGGCCAGAAAGTGCCGAAAACCGTTAAAATTCTATCAGAAAATGCTGAAAACTATTAAACTTCTATCAGAAAATGCCGAAAACAATTGAAAATCGGTTAGAAAATACCGAAAACCGTTGAAATCTTGTCGATTTTTAACGGTTTTTGGCATTTTCTAGCCGAAAACCGTTAAAAATCGGCTAGAACGTTGTTTGTGGAGAAAATGATGACCAATACGCCACGCCATATCCGTCAAAATAGCCACTCAACAGAGTATTGGCAATTTCGACGGACATGATATTTTTGAAACGAAACGTCCGTCGAAATAGACCCTTCGAAACCAAAATAATAAAAAAACAAATTACAAATTTATTTTTTATAAAAAAAAATCAAAAAAATTATAAATGATAAAATATACACACTATCGATGAAAAATGACATGAATACTGTTTTTCGTGATATGATTTAGTCATTTAAAACGTTAAAACAAAACAAAAACAAAAAAAAACAAAATTTTTAAAAACAAAAAAAAACAAAACCAAAAAAATTTTAAAGCCGCTCTGGTTTTGGTTTGTAAATTTTCTTCCAAATTTCACACAGACAAACCGTTGAATGGAATCGAAAGAAAATAGCCAACGGTGTGCTTACGTGCGAAATGATGGTCCACGCCCAAAAACCGTAAAAATTGAGCTGCACGGGATTAGAATCAGCGCGCCGACTCTCCAACGTGTTGATGGCCCACATGGCAAAATTGCATACGAGTAGAAAAGTTATCATTTCCCTTCCTGGTTTTCTCCGCATCTGATCGCTCGATATCGCCTGGCGACGACACGCATCCAAGATAAAAATGGTCTGCACCGTCGCTTGAAACAAATTACCCAGTGCCGTGAGCAACACCAGAATCGAACTTCCGTCCCGCGCGAAATGCCCTCCAATGATGCAGAAGATCGAGAATAGATAGACGCCCGTTTGCGCCACGACCAACAAGATATTGTCCAGTTCGATGTACTTGTGTGGGTTGTATCGCATTTCCCTCACCTGGTACAGCGCGATGAACGTGGCCACTGTGCAGAGTGAGTAAAGCACGAGTTCGCAAACGTGCGCTTCGAGAACGGCGAGTTCTTTGAACTCTGGTTTGTTGATGAGCACGAAGAAGAGGATGAGGCTTATGATGGCCAGTACGAGCACGAGGATGCCCGTGAAGAGTCCCTTGTTGGCGTGAGCGCAGTCGACGCTGTAGTGGTGACGTCTGGAGGTGGTCACGATCGACAACTCGCTGCTGACGGAGTTGTGGTGCGTGCGCACTTGTCTGCCGATGTTCTTCCACATTATGTAGAGGATGGCGGCGCAGATGAGGCTGTATTCGATGGTGCATGGGAAGAGGAATGGACTGGCGTCTTGGACCAGTTGACCCATGATGTTGATGCGGCGGCACTGGGTGTCGATTATCAGGTGGTTTTGGAGGCCCCTGGTCGATCGGTGGTGGGATGAGTTGTCGATTTCGTTCATGATGTCGGCAGTGTCTTCTGGAAATTTATTTTATTTTATTTATTTATGAGTCATTAGGGTTTTTTTTATTTTTTATTTTTTTGTTATTACCGAATGATGAGTTCATCACGTCCATTTCCATGAATGGGTTGTATTGCGGAAGAACGAGTGATTCGGACGATGATGAGTAAGTGGTTGGGAAATTTTGTTGTTGTTTGTTGATCCTGTGGTCAGCAAAGGCTAAAATTTCGTGTTTCGATTCTTGGATGAGTACGTTGAGCCATATGCAGAGATTCGTGGCCACCATGTGCATGAGACCGAATCGTGCAAGGTTTTTGTACTTGTAAATACACATCTTTATAATAAAAAAAAAATTTAAAAATTAATTTTTTCATCGAATGGAAATGGCATTTGGAAGGGTTTAAAAAGGCACTTTCGGTCATGCCAGAAACTCTAAACCTTAGGTACACTGTCAACAGGTCACTTACTAGGAACCCTTAAAATTTTATGTCTCTCAACAAACCGGAAGTGCCCTTTTGGCGCGCTCGAAATCGAGAAAATCGCCACTAAAAAAAGTTTTCATCGAATAAAAATGCCATTTGGAGGGGGCTAAAAAGGCACTTCCGGTCATGCCAGAAACTCAAAATCTCAAGTGCACAGACAACTGGTCACCTACTAGGAACCCCTAAAATTTTAAGTCTCCCAACAAACCGGAAGTGCTCTTTTGGCGCGCTCGAAATGTTGAAAATCGCCATACCTTAGAGTTGAGAAAAATGAAGTACAATTGAATGAAAGTGAAAGCCATTTGTGTACACGGGGTGATGGCAACAAGAACGCTATAACAAGCAGAATTTGGGTCCAATTCGAAAAATTGTCCAAATTCGAGCCCCGAATAAATCATACTTCCAATTCCAAACGCTAAAAAAAAAATCATCAATCAATCAATCAACCAATTAACCAATCACTCGCAATCATCAAATCAACTCACCCACAGCACCCATCCGCAGATAAAAACTCCCGCAATGAACCCCTGCTTCCTCGACCCTCTTCTTCTTCCACGATAACTCTGAATTAATCGTATCTCCCGTCGTCTTATTCTGAACATTGTCTTTGGAAGACTTGAATAGTGACTTTGAAGTTGTTGCTTGCGTGTTACGCCGCAGGAGGAAGGTGTAGGCGTAAACGAGGAAGAGTATGCTCCCGAAATACAAGTACAAATAGAAAACCTGAAACAACACACACAATACACAAATTACCGACAAACGATCAGCAAATAAAAAGCAAAAAAAAGAAAAAATTCATGAATAATTCAACAGAAAACTCACCACGAAAAAGGAAGTGGTGATGTGAGACGAGATAACTTCAGCCAGCGGGAACCCAACTCCCATAACTACCAACATTTTGGCATACATGGCTGACAAAACAACTACCAAAGTATCTCTATATTGGAAAAAAATAAATAAAATTGAAAAAATTGAAAAAAAAATTTACCGTTATTTGGGGGCGCTTTGATCAGTGGAGTGACTTTGATAATTTCTGAACATGAGAATTAACTATTAAATCATTTAAAGCATTAAAATCATCCTTTTCTACATCAATCTCACCTCATACAAGCGCCACAGTTTGATTTCAGGCAAAAGTGATTGACGTGACATCACTCTGTGAGGTGAGATAGATTGGGCAGATTTTTTTAAAAAAAGTTATGAAGTTAAGATACCAATTTTTTTTCTATTTTAACACTGAAACTAGAGCTAAAGACCTAAAAAATGGCACAGAAACCATGTTGATAGGTGCAATATTTAAAAAGTTACAGCCATTCAAAGTTGAAAATTGATCAAAGCGCTCCCGAATAACGGTACCTAAAAATGCAAATAATGTCATAAAATACTTACACGTACTTTGGCTTCGAATCGTTACACCTAAAAATGCAGAAAATGTAGAATTATTGGCTGTGTTTGACAGGAGTTTTCAACACAAGCTTTAAATGTTGATACGCCAATGTTTACACAACATCCTTCAAAGCAAAGCCCAACCAAACCAAACCCAAAACGAGGGTCGTGCGCGTGTAATATAGTTGGTGGGGAAGTGTAGTGAAGTGAATAAACACGCTGCGAGGCTAATTGCTCGTTTAAAATCCGATTTATTATTAAAATTGCTAAATTTAAAAATACCTGGAAGTTTTTTGTGCAAACACATCGTCATCGTCGTCGTCTTTTCCTGAGTATTTCATAATACAGCCATCTGCCCCGCTCGGTGTCGAAGGTGGCGACATGTCTATCAACGGTGGCGGCGTCATTTCTAGTCGGTTTCTTGAAATGCTGCGAGATAAAGGAGAATGGTTGCTTTCATCGACGATCAAAGGGAGGATGGTGACTGTTCCTGTCTTTCTCGATCTCGATCTCGAGGCCATCATCGCGACTTTTTGTTTTGTGTCGCTGAGTCGCTGACCGCCTATGAATCGACTTGATCGATCGATCGATAGCGAGTATCAAAGAGGAAAGTTCGTTTCTGCATAGCGATAATGAGATAAATTACGTGGGAAATAAAAAATGAGATACGGTACGGTAGAAAGTTTGAGGTTTCACGTTTTTATCACATTTTTTTCCCATTTTTTATTCCGTTTCATCCGTGAAACATTCGTGAGGGGTTTAAGGTCTCCCCAGTGGCTGTAAAAGCCATGTGGGACCTGGTGATGTATAGGAACGTTAAATGTCGAATAAAATTTGAAATTCCAATTTTTAACAATTATAAAATCAATTACGATTAACCTTTGTACGGGGGTTGTAAGCGGCACACATTACTGGGCCAATCTGGCCTCAAAATGGTATCTGAGCATGTGCATAACCATTCAATGAGCAATAATGCCCTGTGCACACAGGGATGCCTTTTCACCTTTAACACATTAAAAAGCAAATACTTAAAAAATTATTAAGCTTATATGGCTGGCTGTTTTGTTTTCGGCAAAAAATTAAAAGCCATTGCACAGAAAACTTGGTAATGGAAACCTGGTTTTAAAACTGTTGCATTGAAAACCAGGTATGAGCACCAGAACTTCTGGGTGACACGGCAGACCAACTTGATAGTTTGATCTCTTATAATAGCAAAACAAATTAGTTTTTTTTCTCATATGACTCCATTTACGACAAATAATAGATGCTTAACACACTTCTGTGGCACTAGCATCGCCTCAGCTTGAAAGCGAGGCTGAGCAAGCACATGTGACTTCAAGCTTGCATTGGATCAGTGGCAAAAAAAACAGGTATGTTGAGATGTTCACGCTTTCTGGCCAATATCTCCAAAAATAATTTTCCTATTCAGTAAAGGTTTTTTTTTAAAATTGTAGTTGAGTGATTCCTCTATTCAATAAAATTTGTTTCAACTCTATAGAAAAATTATTTTTGGAGATATAGGCCAGAAAGCAGGAACATACCTTTTTCTTCCCACTCATACAATGCGAGCTCGAGGTCACGTGTGCTTGCTCAGCCTCGCTTTCAAGCACGGAAGTGAGCTAAGGGTCTATTTGCCGATTACTTGATGTAGCAAGCTTGACATCAAAATTTCGTTTTAGTTAGTTTAGAACAAGAATTCAAGTCAAGAAGTAACGATATGGTGACGTCACAGGGGAATTCAAATATTTTTAACGAATTTACAGCCAGGTTTTATTTATTTTTATTTATTTTTATAATTTTTAATTAATTTTCTTACATGAGACATACAAAGGTTAAAAATAAGCAAATCCTTTTCATTCACGTTTTCAAAGCAAATGCTCTGCTGACACATCACATACGCATAAAAATTTTACGCTAAACGCTTTCTGACATTTATACATCTCACCAAAGATTTTCTTTCGATGACTCATTGGTATTTTCCAATAAATCCATCGAGACTCCAATTATGGAGAAATTTACAACCAAGAAGTTACCACATGTCGCTAGAAACACAAGGAAGGACTTGTATGGCATGGAATAAGACAAAAATAGAGTGAAAATCACGGAATTGATTTCCAGGAAGTGGAAACCGACACAGGAGCAGCTTCCTTTACGCTTTACATTCCGTTTTTCCCCTTCTCGCATCCCGATTTTATTTTTATTGATATTTACCTATGGTAATGTCCGTTATTGGGTCGCGGTCTTGCGATGGCATCGCACGAGTGAATATTCCTCGCTGGACTGTTATGATGCTCAATATTACCATTTGGCAATTTGGGCAACGAGTTTCCATGAGAAGATACCAACGACGTTGGTTCGGGACTCGCTAACATATGGCTCTGACTGATAGGGCTCGGTGCGTGCACCGTCTGGTGCCCTTCTGTGGCTCTCTGTACACCGACCCAACTATAGAAAAAAGAAAAACAGAGAGGAAAAACATGTTAAAGTGCCAATCTAACGTAAACAAGTCAAAAAAGTAAATAAAACCAACCCTAACAGTAAAAAACGACAAAATTTACAACCCCCTGTTGCAATCCGTGATAAAATCAGATTTCTTTGTATCGGAATGTGAAAATGACGTCATGTTTTCATAGTAATGGAATATCCCCAACGACCCTTCATGTCTCATATGGTGAACTATTTAATCAAACCGCGCGATGCATTTGATAAGACATAATTCTCTTTTTATGTATTCATAATTCAAATGACATTCGTAAGTGAGTGTGAGTTGAGTGAGTGAGTCAAATTGCAATGTTTAAAGGGACGTTTCAATTAAACTGTGTAAACGAACGTCTGCTGCGACTCTCTTAAAGGGAGGTGTGTCCTTCTTTCTCCATGCAGTAAAACTGGTTTTCTCTGACCTGTTCATGACTTTCATTGTGCCTTTACCTTCGCAGGAAATGTGCTCGAATCCTCTTTGTGCGAGTTTGAAACGAACTTATCTATTTGCAGCCTCAATGAACAGTTGCTAGGTAGCCACACACTTATCTATACCTTATTTATTTTTACTATTTAGAGAGAAGCGAGAGAGAGAGATAGATGGATAGAATAAAAAATAAGTAGAACACCGACCGACAGGTAGCGCGAGTCTATTTTCTAAATGGTTACACATAGCTTCAATTTGCTATTCTGGAATGATCGCATTGCTCGTGATTCACTCCCAGCAATGTTTCACACAAGGGGCTGTGAAGTAGAGAGCGTGAGAGGGGGAAATTTAGATGATGTCACATAATTCTAAGATTTTTTTATGTCTGATGGAATGTGGGTGGAGTTGTTTGTTGCATTAATTTATTAAATGAGTTAAAAAAATATTTAAAAATCGAATTTATGAGTGAATAGAGTTTTGAATTATGGGAAAATGATTCATCCAAACCACAGGTGCAATAAAGACAAACGCGGGTCCCACCTGTACTCGTTTGTCTCAGCACAATGACCTCTGGTGTCGATAAAAACATCGATTATTATTTTTTTTTTGTGTGTGAAAAAATCAAAAATAAATCAGCTGATTTTTAGATTTCTGGATGATGACTTACTTGTTTTTCTCTTCACTCGTGGCCAATTCCTCGTCTTGATCGTAGGTGTCGTTGATTCGGTGATCACCGTCGTCCGTTTCGTCCTCGCACGAACTCAGTGTGCAGTCGTTGGCACTGGTGGCTTGATCTTCGGCTCGCGTGCACGGTTCCATGTCGATGTCTGAGTCGATGCCTTTGTCAAAATCCATGTAGAACGAATCCCGCGAGTCGCTCGAGCCGCGCCGCAAACGAAGGCTTAGATTGATGCTGCTCTGATCATCATCCGAGGCGGCCATTCGGCGTTAAAACTCTGTGGTGATGGGTTCCCCGTCGATTCGATTCAATGAATAGACCCTTGTGCACGGACCCACGCTACCCTCGGGCGAGGAGCCACCAGTTGGAACGACGAGCTGCTCTCCATCACACTGGCTCCTCACCACTCACACTCATTCTTTCTCTCCAATTTCTCCTCTCCCCTTCGCGCACCCCCCTCTCTCCGCCAGTTTCCCGTCTGGCTGAGTGAAGTTGGTCACGTGATGAAATTTTGTGGGGAAAGTGGCGCCATCGTGTGCGTGCGATCGTCGTTGCATGCAGGAAAAAATTGGAATTTTTATTTCGTGTTAATTAACATTTTTTTTGAGAGATACATAAAAAGTTAGAAATTTTATTTTTCAAGGTCGTTGTGTTTTTTTTTTTTTTTTTTACTGGTTGCATCCTTTTTCTGGATCGAGTTTGACCGACCAGAGGCTCGATAATGGTGTTGAAGGGTTGAGTGGTTGCACTTGTTTGAAGTCAATGTGTTGGAAATACTCCAATCGGTGGCTGGAAATGAGAAAGTTGATATGATGTCGTTAACGAGAGTAGTAAATAAGGAAAGAAAAAAGTAGGGCTGGGACTCGATTAAATGAAGTTTTGGTCGATTTATCACGATGTTTTGATGGATTAACCGATTGTTTAGGTAGAAAAAGTTGATTAAAAATATTAAAAAGCCAAAAAAAATTAATTGGTCAAAAAATTATTGATCAAATTGGTCGAAATTTAAGAAATTTAAGCCAATTTTAAAGGGAAAATCTATTGAAATCGCTGTTTTCTGTTGATTTCTGTCAATTATCGTTGATTTTTGACAGTTTTCCATTGATTTTCATCGATTTTTATCCTATTTTCTACAGATTTCCAAAATTGACAGTTTGCAACCTGTCAATTTAACCAATCAGCGCCAATCTCTTTAGCGCCATTTTTGAATTCGATTAATTGATTGCGCGATATTTTAATCGATTAATCGACTGATTGGGTAGAAAAAGTTGATTAAAAATATTAAAAATCCAAAAAAAATTAATTTGTAAAAAAATTATTGGTCAAATTGGTCGAAATTTACGAAATTTAAGCCAATTTTAAAGGAAAAATCTATTGAAATCGCTGTTTTCTGTTGATTTCTATCAATTTTCGTTGATTTTTGACAGTTTTCCATTAATTATTATCGATTTTTCTTCATTTTTGACAGTTTTTCATTGATTTTTATCAATTTTCATCCTATTTTCTACAGATTTCCAAAATTGATAGTTGCAACCTGTCAATTTAACCAATCAGCGCCAATCTCTTTGGCGCCATTTTTGAATTCGATTAATCGATTGCGCGATATTTTAATCGATTAATCAACCAATTAATCGATTTATCGTCCCAACCCTAGAAAAAATTATTGTTGAATTACAAGTTTGGTGATTCATGTTGTCCTTTCGGTACTGGGTACAAGGCCAGATATGTACGAGTGTCCTCTTTACCATGGATTGCGTACGCGTTAAATTTGTTGACGTTTTTCGGGAAATAAGTCGAGGGAATATGAGCCGTTCCCGTCCATTTTTTCGTTTCTTCGTTCACGGTCGTCTTGACTTTGAGGGGAAGACAGAACTGAAGGGAAAAAAATGAAAGAAAGTTGTTTTTGTGTCATTTTTTTGTATTTAGGGTTGAGTTGAGGGTTTTGTTCGTACGTTGACAGCGTTTCCTTTGCCTTTAAGAAGCAGGACGATGTGGTGACCGAATCTGACGGGGTAAAAGAAAAGGGAAATTATAAGTTTTGATTTTTATTTATTTATATAAATGTAGAAAAAGAAATGCAATAAAGCAAGGCAAGCTGGTCTGGTCTTCACACGTTTAGTGTAATTAAAAGTGTGTTAGGAATGGCGGAAACGACATTTGAATTTCAATTTAAACGGCGCTCTAATTAAACTTTAATGTAATTCGACGAAATTGTGAAGTTTTTATTCAGTTGTGTTTTCGTGCATGTGAATTGCGGATAATGGAAGTAAAGGTGTTGGATCTCACTCTCATATCAAGATGTTTAAAGGGTAAAATAAGATAAAAAGTTTCGAACATTCATCACAAATTTGCATCATTGATCAGATGTCATCTGAACAAACATCAACATCTGTCTTCATCTGGTGTCAATAATCCATGACTACAAAAAAGTGGAAGAAAGTGAAAATAAAATTTGTATTGCTAAGGAATAGATGAAATTTAGTACAGGGGTAAAGGACCTGCAAAAGCACCATGGTGCCTTGAACTATGAGTTTTTTGTTGCAAAACGCATGGAAATCGTAAGAGACTGTGAAATTCTACAGTCTTTGCAGGCCTGTGGCCAGATAACATAACTTAGTCTGTTCATAACACCGTCAACAACAATATGGAACTATGTGGAACAATGTGCCCCATGGGCAGATCCAGGAATTTTTCCAGGGAAGGGGCCGGGGTACTTCAAATCCGAAAATATTTTCGACCTGATTTTATAAATCTCTAATCTTTAATTATGATTTAAAAAAATTTTTGACCGATTTTGTGATGATTTTGTACAAATTTTAGAAGATATTGAATGATTTTTTTTGAAGATTTTGTGATTTTGACGTGTTTGTGATATTTTAGAAGATTTTGAATGATTTTTTTTTTGAAGATTTTGCTATTTTGTGAAGATTTTGAACAAATTTGTGAGGATTTGAACGATTTTGAAAGATTTTTGATGATTTTTAAACGATTTTTGCAAATTTTGCAATTTTCTGATCAGAGGGGGGGGGGG
>JAQFZO010003104.1:0-10615 GCA_034695885.1 Geophilus flavus | reverse complement strand
ATCGTTTGTGATTACGATTACCGCACAGAATAGTTATACACAGAATGGTAACTCGGCCTTTATTTTGAGGCAGGGCGTGGCTTAGATTTACACAGCATTCTGGGATTGATACGGTGCTGCCTCTGGTGGCCGCAATGTCATTTCCAAATGTAAGCAGTGAGCCAGTCAATAGAAAGTCACTTTCGATGTGTTTTGTTCAACTCATTTACTTAAAGTGAACAAAAAACATCTCAGACTTATGAAGTTGACCCTCTTTCTATTAAAGTAGTTTCAACTCAATCTGAGCAGTACATTTCTAGATATTGAGATAAGTTTGATAATTTAAGATAAGTTTGAGTTGTTCTAGGTTCATTTTCTATAACTAGTTTGTTCAAAACATTGAAACAAGCACACTGTGGTCACATGAGCTAAAAAAGTTAATATCTACTAGATAGATAGCTAAAAAGTTAATATCTACTAGATAGGTACCGCTCTGATCGAGTTTAAACATGAGCAGAGTTTCCATTCTGTGATTACCGTAAAATTGATACCTGTATCTATGTTGCGACATCTACCGAGGAGCATGTCCACCTCGGCTGTCGTCAAGAATTCGTTCCGTTCGCATTTGTTTTCGTCCACCGCGAACATGCACTGTAAGGAAATGGAATCGAGTAGTTTTAACCTTTTTAAGATTTACTTTAATTTACCCTGACGGTTATATTGTACTCGGGTGCCCTCCACACGTTCCATAATTTTACGAGCGAAGTGTCGAGTTTATTCAGTGGATAGTTGGACCGCTCTGATTCGTTTAGGGTTTTGCACGTGACGTCAAGGTTGCACAACTCTTGGAACGTCTCGTTCAAGCCTTTTATGCTTCTGTCCTCGAAAGGACAAATGGTGAACTTAGGCGACATGTATTTTGAAAAAATTTTGATTTTGACATTAGTTCCAGTGGGTTGGTCGAGGAACTTGCCAAAGCAGTTACAAAATTGCCAGATGGTGAGGGCTAAGCTGACCGTCAACGAAGACCACCAAACGATCCTTTGAACGCGTTCTGTTAGTTTTTGTTTATCTATTAACGTTTTTCGTCTGTTGACACTCAGTGCTTGTATGTTCGTCGTACAGTTCCTCATCGCTGCTGTTGTGGTTCGGTGGCAAATTTTTTCTCTCGTCTCGTTGATGTCATAAATTCCGTGACTCACACCTATTTTGTACGAAAAGTAGTGAGAACAACTTATAATTTATTAATACCTAGTCGATTAACAGTTTTGTGCCATTTTATAAGGTCAATCCATTTTGGTGTGGCAAGATAATAGAGGATTTGCGCCACCCAACAATCATTCACGTTTCAACGTGTCAGTGCTGCCATTTCTCTCATTCTGGTAAACCCGGACCGCGGCTACGGATTATCCTCCAATATCCCGCATGCAATTTCTTTTTTTAAATTTTAATTTTTAATTTAGTCTGTTATTTGACGAAGGCGTCGACGTGCAATCACTCGGTTATTTTTTGACGAAAGTGACACGTGGCATTTGACGACCAATATGAATAATAGATCTACACGTCGTCGATACGTTAATGGTTTTTCGGTGGCGCAAATCCCCTAATCGTAAAGATGACAACAATTAGTTATTAGTTGTTTGTGTACTCCACTTATCGGCGGTATTATTATGTAAATTATCTAATTTTGTGTAGCTGCGTCATGCACCGCCCTCTGTGAATAAATCACTTCCGGTTTCGTATCGCCACGTGTATTTTATGCTCTGTAATTCTACAACGATATTTCTACAACTTCCCATTTCGGTACTTATTACTGATTTCGGTAGGAGACTTGTACCAACAATTTTAAAATTGCAATACCTCGTAAACCGTAAGGGTACAAACCTTGAAATTTTAGAATTAAGTAGTGCTAACAGAGTGCTAACCATCATTAAATTTCCCAGCCCAGTGCAAAACTGTGGTGTGCTGTGAAGTTTGCTCACCACTTTAAAAACTACTACCGTATATCTCTTAAACCATACAAGTGCAAACGTAGAAATTTTAGTAAGAAGTAGTGCTAACCAGTGCTAAACTTTCAGGTCCGGTGAAAAACATTGATGAGCCAACTTCACACACGTATTTTAGTGTTTGAGGGAATGGGAAAAATAAAATGACAACTTAATTAGTCGAACATTGTATTTTTATGAGCTTCGGGAGAAAAAAGATCGAACAAACGAATCGAAACGAATTAATACAGTATAGAATGGAAAAGTTCTGAGAAAATTGCTGGTCGATAATATTTTAGCTTTAAAAAAGCAATAAAGCGACAAAGTAGAAAGTTACACGAGATTGTTTAAATTCGAATATTAGAGATAAAATCGAAACGAGTTACAGTACGGTATGCATTATTATTCTCGTAAAAAACGAGTTCCATTTATCTCACCCCCTAATATCCTGACTTTTCTCCCAAAAAACCCTGACTTGTCCCACCCCTGATTTTTCCCCTTAAAAATCTTTTTCCCCCCTATTTTTTTTCCTTAAGAAAACCTGACTTTTTCCCCACTTTTTTCACCCCCAAATTTTTTCACTGCATTTTATCCCCAAAACTACTGACTTTTCCCCTGTGTGAAATATCAGAATATTCCGCCAAAACACTTATTTTAACATATATTCACGTCCAATCTATATAGTCATTCTCCACATTTCGGCATTTTTTAGCCATTTTCGGCATGATTATTAGAAAATACCGAAAATCGACGTTAAAAAACGGCTACAAAATGCCGAAAACCGTTAAAACTCGTGCAGAAAACCGTCGAAATAGCTCTTCTCACGCCCAACAGGATACCCAAAAGAGGAAAAAATACAAATTCGAATAAATTCACATGAATTCAATAAAATCTATGCATCTTAAATTCATGTAAATTAACGTAAATACGTGTAAATCAACGTAAATACATGTAAAATACCGTACGTGAAAATTGGTGTTCTTTTCCAGTTCTTTTTGTATTTTGCTGGTGGGGGAAAAGTCAATGGTTTTGGGGGTAAAATGTATAGTGAAAAAATTGGGGAAAAAGTAGGGGGGAGAAAAAGATTTTTAAGGGAAAAAGTCAGGGTATTAGGGGGTAAAATAATTAATCCCCGTAAAAACACATGGACAGCAATTACTGATTGATTGAATATTTGTTCTTTGCTCGTAATGAGACAAACATGGTGAGTTTTGTTTGTGTAGTTACCCTAATGATTTTATTAATGCGTAATCGAAATGTTTTGAACGATTACGTGTAACCAGGTGAAACTAGAAAACAGAGAAATGCTTTTTGCAATCGTTTGTGTCAAGAAATACTTGGATTTTGTATTTGCATGTCTGGGTGGAAAAGATTGAAATTCTAACGTTCGATTTTGCTTTGTTGTTCACTCGAGTTAATGCAGCACAGGAAAACACTTAGATAGAATTTTAATTACTCAATTAATGTGATAAAAGGAAAATAATTGCATTGAACTAAATGAGAATAGGCGATTCAATGTTAAAAGTCAAAATCCAATTATGATTTTGATTTTCTGATGCAATTTTCGTCATCACATCGTTATTGCGCAGCTGCAACAGCAAATAATTGCTTTTTATCCACTAAAAATTTAAATATGAAAATATTTACGTCACGGTTGTGACGTTTTTCACTTCAAACAAGTGGATAAGTGAAATAGTTAAAATAAAATTAACTATTTTGGTCAGTGATCAGAATTACGACAATGACGTAAATATTAGCATAATTAAGTTTTAGGTGGATAAAAATCAATTATTAGCTGTTGCAGCTGCGCAATAACGACGTGATGACGAAAGTTGCATCAGAAAAGTAGTTGTAGTAGTAATATATTGAGTTTAAGGCCCCAGTGGTGACTATGGCCATACAGGACCTGTCAATGACAAAAATCTAAAACAGTACAGTAGAACAACAAAGTCTAATAACACAATTTAAAGTTATACACAAACCAAATGTCTACACAAGTATTCAAACAAAAAAGTTACTTGTGTGTCCCCATTGTGTTGGGACAACCCAGTCAGTCAATGCCCAGTGGAAAGAAGATTCCACTGGCATAACCAAAATGGAACTAACCAATAAAATTATAAAACAAACCAAAAATTCAGAGCAGAAAAGAACCAGGAATCCAAAAAAAAAACAATGGGGGACACAGAAACAAAAATAAAGAAAAGAGAAAAGATAACCAGTTGGCTCTTCTAGCTTCAGCACCAAGTTGCCGCTCGGTGCCTACTAATGGTAGGAACCACGTAGAGGTATGGCTTGGAAATTTCTCCCCATATTGCTAGTCAGAACACCAAAATCCTCTTAATTTGCTGACATTCATCACAAACTCCTCTCCGCAGGCATCCAACAACCTGTCGCGGAAGAGCAAGGGCTCAATCAACCCATGCGTGTCGTCAGTCCATACTTTGCAGGCAGGCGTACTAGATAGGCAGGCGTACAAGACATTATGTGCAAAGACGTCAGCTTACAGTGAGAATACAAAACTGACAAACAAATGAACAAATAAAAAAACCGTTGCTTTCAACAGGTGTCACATGGGAGATCGTGAGGTGTGGAAACGACCGTCGGACCGAGGATTTTTTCTATGGCCCTTCTCCCAGGCCAGTGGGGCTAGAGATGATTCACAGTAACTCGGTAATGAAGGGGTAATGCAACTCGATGCAGTGTTTTTTCAGTTTTTTTTTGTGATTAGATTAATTTTCCTTTTTTGCCATGTGAGCTGTTTAAAGTAATACTGTACTGTTTTAGATATGACTCCCATCTAGATTTTATATTAGACTTAACCATTACGAGGTGCATTTGCTGGCTTTTTTATATGGCTATTAAATGGGTTATTAAATCATGCTGTTCGTTTACTGATATAAAAAAGAAATGTGAATTATTGAATACAAGTTACCAACCAAGAACTCACCACGACCTTTCACATTTCACTACATCATATCAGTATACAAGAACAAGATAGGCAGTCAAAGACGCCACGAAATTGTTTTCCAGAAGAACAGCTTGTGGATTACAATGTCAGATATCATTTACAGGACCATCAAAGCTGCAGAATTTTTTCAAGTCATAAACGACACATTTTGTGTTTAATTCCAGCACCCCAAACGATGACAACCCACTGAAAAATATGGGTTTGGCATAAACCTGGAGGCAAAATGAAATGGGTTCCATTTATCTTACCCCCTAATTCCCTGACTTTTCCCCCAAAAAAACCCTGACTTTTCCCACCCCTGACTTTTCCCCTTAAGAATCTTTTTTTTCCCCCTATCTTTTTCCCTTAAGAAAAACTAACTTTTTCCCCACTTTTTTTACCCCCAATTTTTCCACTACATTTTACCCCCAAAACCACTGACTTTTCCCCCCACCGGCAAAATACAAAAGAACTCGAATTTTCCTGATTTCAACGTAAATCAACATAAAAATCACAATTTTTCAACGTAAATCAACGTAAAAATCCGTCTAAAGCACTGATTTTGTAAAGTAATGTTGCAATACGTTGATTTGCATGTAAAAGACCTAAAATCGGCTAGAAAATATCGAAAACCACAGACTTTTACTTTTGATTTACACATTTTTTATGATTTACACATTTTTACTTTTGATTTACTTGTAAAATAAACTTATTCTATTCTCGTCCTTCTCTTCTTCGTTTAGCCAGTGGTTGGAAATCTTCCACATCAGAAGATTCCGATTCAGAATTCGTAAATTGAAACGTTTTTGATGCCATTTTAACCAAATAGAAGTTTTAAAAAAGTGAATGTATGTGTACAGGGTAGATATAGTTAAATGTCCCGCTACTACCTTATTGGTTGATTACAAAACACGTGGTACTCTCGTAGCAACGTAAAAATGTGTAAACCAAAAGTAAATACATGTAAATCAACGTAAAAATGTGTGGTTTTCGGCATTTTCTAGCCGATTTTAGGTCTTTTACATGTAAATCAACGTAAAAATCAATGTAAAACACCAATTTTTACGTTTTCTAGCCGATTTTAAGTATTTTACATGTAAATCAATGTAAAAATCAATGTAAAACACTGACTTTTTACGTTAAACCAAGTTTTGCAACATAACTTTCCAAAAAAAATGTATTTTGCCAGTGGGGGGAAAAGTCAGTGGTTTTGGGGGTAAAATGTAGTGGAAAAATTGGGGGTAAAAAAAGTGGGGGAAAAGTCAGTTTTTCTTAAGGGAAAAAGATAGGGGGGAAAAAAAGATTCTTAAGGGGAAAAGTTAGGTGTGGGAAAAGTCAGAGTTTTTTTGGGAAAAGTCAGGGAATTAGGGGGTAAAATAATTAATCCCCAAATTAAAAACGCCATTGACACATTCGTAATGACTAACTGTAAACCAGTAACTATGCCTATTGAAACCCAACAAAACCTGAATGATTACAAGGATTCACCACAATGTGATCAAACATTGAATAAAGAAATTCTCAGAAAATTAATAATAACGCAAATTGAAAAATCCTAACAAGCAAAATTGAATTTGCTTAACTCATTGATAAGTTTTTTGTATCGTTTACCGAGTAAATGCCACATTTTTATATTTAAATGTGGTCCTACAATTCTTGACGGAATTGACAAAGAAAATTGAAAAACCAAAATATGAAGGAAAAAGATTTAACTCTGATTCTACTCATGTATTTTTTTTACTTACTTTTACATCTGTGTAAGGCTTTACAATACTCAACAGGTTTGCCACATTAGAAAAAAACAAAAAACAAGGATAAAGAAAAAATGAGAACGAAGTAAGGAATACGATCCACTTTATCATCTCGTCTATGGAATAAACGCCACACTCATTTTTAAATGTGGTCCTACAATACTCAAGTCGAAAAATATACTTTGGAGGGAAAGAGAAATGAAAAAATTGTAAAGTTTAAATCTGAAGTGGAAGGGCTGGAAACCTCTCGACAGAACACCCCGATAAAATCCAAAATCACGAGCGGACATCACGGCCGGTAAATTTTATGCTCAGGGAAATTATCACAGATCGCCATCGAGTCACCTATTAAAGAAATTAAATGATTAATCTTACATCAAAAACGAATTTCAATAGTACCTTACCCCTCGTTTAAACATGGTGCCAGTTCACGAGTCACATCCTTTGTTTGAAGCGGCCGATGGTCGTTTCGTCGAATTTTCAAACTGTTGATCGATCGAATGAGGTGAATGAATAAAATCGTGTGTGCTGTGATCGGTCATTTCTCATTTCATACAAGAAAGTCATCAATTTTACTTGGACTGCAACCAATATGGAGTCTCCATGTTGATGCGTGTGTTGTGTCGTGTTCCATCCGCCTCGTGCTTGTCTGGCTTGTGATCACGTGATTGACTTGACACTTCTCCAATCTCCACCAGGCAGAGTCCATAACAATAGTCAAAAATTATCACCAGGATGAGCTAGTTACCTGCTAACACAGCAAATAGAAAAATGTTCCCGGAATTAAATGAAAAAAAGAAAAACTTAAATTACCAAAATAAGAAAAAGTAACCAACAAAATGAGAATTAAAAAAATAATCAAAATTAAAAAAAATTAAAAAAATTATCCAAAATAAATCAGAAAAAATTTAATGTTTTTTTAAAAATAAAATTATTAAATTAATTAGAAGAACAGTCACAATACGGAATTCAATTATTTTCCAATTGCGAAAGTCTCTAATAAATAATAATGCTATAATTGATAGTGATTGCTAATTTTGTGTAATTATGCCAAGTAGTAACATTAGTAGTATTAGAATTATACCATACATGACTGTAATGTCCAAGGGAGAAATATTACAATGACCTATCACAAAAAATTACAAATCTAAAGTTGTAAAACCGAAAACTCAAAGATTTAATCCCTGATTTTACACAATCCAAAATTTACAAGTCACGTATCCACTGCATCAGGGTAAACAGTCAATGCCAAGTGGAAAGAAGTGGACAGAAAACAAAGACTCTACGGGGGCGGCGGCGATAGCAGCCGCAGCAGCAGCAGACATAGTTTAAAGTCTTTTGCGGCGACATAGGCCATATGCCATGGGCAAAAACAAAATAAAATAGAATAGACCGATAAAAATCATAAAACTAAAAATTCAAAGCAGGAAAGTATGTCTAGAAACTATAAAATGACAATGGAGACATGGAAAAAGAAGAGAGAAGTTAACCAGTAGGTCCTGTTAGCTTCAACTCCAAGCAGCCTCTTGAAGTCTACTAATGGGGAACCACTTACAAGATAGGGCTTATAAGTTTATCCCCACTTTATAACGTATGTTGTAGACAAATACTGTATTATGCATGATGTAAATTTATTTATTTATTACTTTTTTAAATCTGGTCTAAATGGTAGAAAAGAAAGACATCTGCTGAGAGCAGCACCAAAGCCCCATACCACACAACAGTGTACAGTCCCATAGAAGAACCCACCCTGGCACCCTTATTAAAACCGTTTATTATGAAGGGATTCTCACAAGAAGTCGGTAATAAGTTATGGGCACATTGTGGCAAAGCATGCTATCTTTTTCATAGGAAACAATGACAGCGAGCGGGAGATAGAAACCGATTGAGGCATTGAACGCACCTTAAGTCCCCGTTGTAAGTATGTGTTGTAAGGTCATTGTCAGACTGATGGCAGGTTGCTATTGGCTGAAAGCCACAGAAAGTCTGGCACAGAAAACGTAAAATTTTTTTTGTGGTCACGATCACACAGACAGTCTCTTCTTTCTGTTTCCAAGCTCATGACACAGACTTTCTAAGTACTGAATGTGTGAGCACTTTTTTCTGTAATGTACCATTCTGTGGGCAAATTTGTCATGCTGTGAGTACATAGCTTCAGCTCTGGCAATTAGATTCAAAATTTCTCAGTGTAGAGTAAATCTACTATTCTACTCTTGCCTTCCAACTGGCATACACTTGTACGTGGGCACACAGTTAAACCAGATATAAACACTCCTTCTTCTATCCCTTAAATCAACTGAAAGCCAAAAGATCTCCAAAACGAAGGAACGACCCATGACCCAAACAACAACGGGGGCAAAAAAAGATCAACCTGCTAAAAACCCTTCATCAGAGAGAAAGAGAAAGAGAGAGAGGAGACAGACAGCGAGACAGACAGAGACAGAGGCCACAATCATGGCTATGGCTCCAAAACTAATTAAAATGAGGTAGATTGTACGCGACGTAATAACAAACTGTTGTCTAACCAGAGCTGTACCAAAATCATTCATTATAGATTTGACTAAGATAATTTCCCCAAATTGTGTCGATAATTGCAACAAGAAATCAGATAAGTTTCTTAATGAAATATATTTTGATCGAAATTTATTAATTTTTTTTAGAGTTCCTAGATTTAATCATAATTAACACAGCAAGTTTAGAAGAACTGTTTGGTCGTCAAAGTTTCAATGAGAAGGTTTTGGCGGTATACAAAACAGACAAAACAGCATCGGAATTATGCTTAATCTGAAGGGGAGGGAGAGAGAGCGAGCTATCAAAGAATTATGGGGTATTTAGAGTTAGACAGACAGACAGACACACATGGCTTATAAGGTCGCCAACGGCTGCTATGGTATAGTTAGAAGAAACAAAAGTAAAATGACAATTGATATTGGATTTTTCACCACACAGGAAATAATTGAGAAACTTGCTCATTACTGCAACTATTTGAAGAGCAGAATGAAGAAATTATCTGCACAACATCTAATAAACTTCAGTATAAAATACAAGATTTTTTTGGATAAGAACGAGGCAGCTTACCAATGGCTTGCCGTAGATCAGTAAGAGCAGACCTCTCTTACATTAGCTACTGGCAGTCCCTTGGCATGTCCCATAGGCTGTCAGCAGCAGTGTAGCGGTTCGGAGTTGCTCTGAAAAGGTCTACATTCCTAGTACTCTGTAGGAACAATAACTTCGCTTCATCCACTGGCACATAGACTCCCTGACAAACACTTAATTGTGCGGCGAGAGCTTCGTTGAACACCGGTCAAGAGTCGCCAAGTTGTCTTGGTGAATCAGGTCGCTAACATGTGTTTAGCCTTTCTAGGACATAAGCCCTGCCCGAAAGGAGCAACGCAGCGATATACGGAGTCAACAACGGTCTAACGATACAAGGTCAACAAACGACCCTACACGGAAGATGATCTTGATTGTTACACACATATAGATTTAGCGAGAGAGAGAGAGTAGAGGAGAGAGGGAATGGAGTAGGTCGAACATTGGAATCGATGCAGTGGATAGAAGAGTCCAGTGACACAACCAAAGAAGAAAATACAAACCAAAGCTTCAAATAACAAAAGGATTGAAGTAAGATGAGGAACATTTAATCCTCACTGATGGCATACAGAGGGAGACAATGTGCCTGGGCTATAATCAGAAGAAAGAAGAACCCCAACAAAGCCTCCAAGGCAGGAGGACAGTGGAGTTCCATCTTCACAGGTTTTAGGGGGACACAAAATGCCCTGAACCTGCTACTATCTATCGTCTTCAATTAAAATCGGTAATGTATAAACACCTCCTCTCTTACTTCATGTCCAAACCACCGAAAGAAACAAAGGCCCCTAGAATGAAAAAGAAAGACTGACGAAGAACCCAAATTGCAATGGAGCCTAAGAAAGGAAATTGATGAAGTGAAA
>JAQFZO010003103.1:0-10616 GCA_034695885.1 Geophilus flavus | reverse complement strand
CATTAAACTAAGAATTAATGAGAATAAGTGACACCTAAAACAAAAAACTCAAATTTGTTTTCGTTTTTGACTGCTTTTAATTTTTTGGATTTTTTACTCGAATTATCCGGCATGCCAGATAATTCGGATTTAACGGCATATTGGTCACCCCCGTTTTTTACCGGCATGCCACCTAAATCGGGAAAATACGGTACACATGAAAAAATTACTACTTTCACTACAGTATCATTATTCTAATGCATTAATACAGTACAGTGGTCGTGGTTCTATAAATACGCTCGACCGTTAATACTATAGCATCAAGAATTTCTTGCTAGTACTGCGGTAAAAAATTTTTCTACTAAAATTATCTTTCTTTTTTAATAGAAAAACATCATCATTGAGCTATTGATAAACAACTTTATCCCGAACAGCACTAAAGAGAAAAGATGTTGGGGGAGAAGGGTGGGTAGGAATGTCTGCACACTAGAAAGGCAAAAAATGAAAATGACATCTTGTCACGCACAGAACTAGGAACAATGACTAACAGAACTCTCGAGTACCAACCACCTAAACTAAAAACAAAAAACAGGAGAAAAAATATGAAAGTTAAGACTCTAGTGTAATACAACAACAACATCTACGTTATTACTGTACATCACACGTCACTATTAAATGACATTTCATTTTAAGGCATTGCCCAGTGCGCACAACCATGGCTCAGAGACGTCTGCTGGGATGACGTCCAGCAAGTCATAATTACGTCTGAAGTGTCATCGCATAACTACCGTAAATCTTCTGACAGTGTAGCTACTTAAACACTATTTGCCAATGAAGTTTCCCTCCGTGCTTTATTAGAAACCCGCATATTAATCGGTCACAAAAAATTGTATAAACTCAACTATTTTAATCTGATTCAGCTACATTTTTTAGCTGCAGCTTCTCTCGCGATTTGTCGAGTTGCAGTTTAGGGAATGTCTTGATTACCCAGGAGTTATCTTTATGTAGGGTCTCTGTTATAACGCCTGGTATAACTGGAGAGATCGAATAGCCCCACACATTTACATATTGAACCGCGCACAAATAGAGGGTGTAGGTGATATGTTTTTTTTACGTTATATTTATGTCGGGATGTAAAACAAATGTATTGACGTCATTTTAGACGTGTCAGTGTTGGACGTTCTCTGGAAGTCATTTTTAGTCTGACTGGTGTAATGTATCTGGAATTAAATTTGTTTAAAAATAGAATATGAATTGGATAAATTGTAATGCTTTTACCTGGAGTCATCTTTGAAAATGACTATAATAATGATGTTTGCTATTGTTTGGAAATAATGATTTGATGGTTATTTATTACTGACTATTATTATTATGCAATGGTTTGAGTAAGCCAAGTTGTACAACCTTAAATTAAGCCTAATTTAAGCTTATTTTTATAAGAGTTCTTTTGTTTATAAATCTGTTTTGACGGTATGTATTGTTTTGACCCTAAATTAAGCCTTTTCTCTGAAATTGTAATAATGATATGCTGATGCTGTGTTGTATGATACACAATAATGAATATACTGTATGATGCTTGTAAATTATTAAGAGTTAACATGTTTGACTCAGATCCTATTGCAACTCAGACTGCTCTGGGTTTTGCCCCAAACACATATCATAGGCTAAGCACAGCAGTCTCACTTACAAAAAGACGTCCAGAGAACATCCAATACTGACACGTCAAAAAGATATCCTTGGACGTCCATTCCAGACGTAAATGTTGCCGTCTGAGACGTGTTGTGTGCATTGGGTGCAGCAAAACATTCTAAACATCCTACAATCTCGAAATGAGGTTCCGTACTCACTAGCAGACACGTTGAAAGTTCGGCTTTAATAAACGAAACTTTGAAAATATAATCCTATAAATATGAATGAATTCGCAGATGGTGTCATGACGCTGTCGTAGATAAATTTTCTTCTCCTAACTATCCTCCTACATGCCCACATTGTTCTTATTTATGCAGATAATTGACTCATATTAGTGCCAAGTGTTGTTTTTTCCCATCCTTATCAGCAAGTCGCATGGCAACAAAACTTTTGCTTCGGCAGATAGCGAGTCCATTTGTTTTGCTTTGCGCGTCCTGCGCTATAGAGAAAGACACAGATAAATCTTTTCTCGAAAAATACTTTCCCTTTGTATAATGCCGGTTTGTTCGGGCACAATAACAACGTCGTCGATGATTGTCCGCGACTAATATAATATATCACATATTGAAATAAAGATATGGCGATAATTTGGATCGACACTAGAAAGCCTTTATCAAACAATTCACGACTTTTTTTCCCATCGAGCTCGAGCCCCAAATCTCAATTTCGCACTGCCAACAAAGGTAGGAAAGAGTGAGGGTTTGGGAGAAAATGGGGTAAAATCTAGAGTAAAATCTCGTGTTCCAACAAAGAAAAGAGAAAAAAGATATAAAAAAGAGAAGAATAAAGGCAAAGAAAGAGAGATAGAGAGAGAAAAAAGCAGCAACAACACAAAAAACTCAAGATCTGGCAATCAAAAACAATATCAGGCACATCAAAGTTGCTGACCATCAAACCGACATTGGTTTTTGCCACAACTAACATAAATAACAAAAATGCTCGGAAATTGAATTAAAAAAGATACATTAACAAACCACAAATTAATCCTCGTGGTTTTTCTTTTTTTTAATTGAAAAAAAATAGGAGGACAGGAAAAAAAAAAAAAAAAACTAATTTTAAAACCCATCATTTTTTTTCTGCGCATTAAATTCGGGATAATCAAAAAATTGACTGCACCGAAAACAAATTTCAAACTTATCTCTTTCGCTTCATAAATACCAATTTGCCAATTTGAACTGGCTCTAAATTCGAAACAGGATTACGAGCAATTAGTTTTAGCAAAAGTGGAAAATCCCTTCCAATTTATGCGGAGTAAAAAGAGACCCCGCTTGAATGACTCATGCATTCAAAGTCGAATTTCCTTGCGCTTAATTTGTTCCACTGCTGCATTGCACAAACCTCAAAAAATAAAAAAAAATGAAGATTGCTTTCACTTTCAATATATTAAGAAAGAAATACATACGTATACATTGCTGAATCATTTCATCCCTTCCACCATAGGAAAACCAAAGTTGCAACATCACACACCTCAAATCTTACTCACCCATGTTTTACACGACCGAATGTTTTGCATAACAGACCGAATAATCCACCTCGAGCATGTTTGCTCAGCTCTTTTCTGCGTTTACACATCTGATAGCGCCATGTAAATTAAGCAATTTACCCGCTTAAAATGACAAGAATAATACCTACATGCACAATCAAATCCAAATTTACTTTTCGCGCGTGACATTTGCACGTTTCCGGCGTCACGACTCGCCGAAACAAATACGCGTAGAAACTTGCATCATTCGGTCGATGGCCACAATGTCGCGCGCTATCGAGTTTGGTTTGTGATGTGACTTCTGGTCGTGACATTTCCCAGATATGTCATCAATCATCGTATTGTTTTCGGCAATACAATTTTTTATACTTATATATCTATAAATGTAAGTAGTCGTATACATTTTATTCACACTTCTTTCCTCCCGCCGTCTACATCACGTTTTGTTATTTTATTTATTTTTCCGGTTCGCGCAACTCCAGAAATGCTATAATCATAAATAAATAGATTTCAAGTTTCAATGGTGCCTGTGACATCACCGATTGCGCAATTTCTCGCTCGGGTACGTCCGAATAGACGATACACATCATCTGGTTGAGACGAATCAGAATAAAACGAACTTATCTCGTCATAAAATTGAATGTTTTCGAATCGGTTGAAGCAGAATTTTACTTTTTTTCTTCTTCATCGTCTTCTTTCTTCATGTAAAAACTCGGGAGAAAATTAAATCAGGTCGAAAACGGCCAAACATGGGCCATCAAGCAGTAAATTTATAACATTATACTTTAAATTTGTAGGCATATAATGGGATAAAAGCTGGCCGAAAAGAGGTTTTTCAATGAAGAGATGTCCTTTAATAATACACAACACGATGCTTCTTTTTCGTCTTAAAATCCCCATCAGCATCACACACGGTTGTTACTCGCACATCTACAAGATATTATCGAAACCTCCATGCCATGCGAGGAACATTAAGCTTAAGGAAAACACTACCTTCAACAAAATTAGTTAAAAATGGGAGTTTCAAAACTTCACTTTAATAGTTTTCGAAGTAAAGTGGGAAAAAAACTTTTTTAATTTACGCCGTTAAATATGCCATCAATTTGGTGACTTGTTTACTATTCTGTATACGAATTGTTACTTTATATTCAAATATATCAATTATTTACGGCGCATTACAATCGAAATGGATAATTTGCGAAACCTGGCCTTCGGGTTTAGTTTAAATCCCCCAATGATTGTACGACAAATTATTTATTACTCACATACTATACTATAGCATAGTAAGCTACAAATTTGCAAATCATATTTATGCCAATGAATTTGGTCAGATTTTATTTTTAATTAATCATGAATGTTGGAATAAACAACCCATTACATCGAGAAGTTTTCCTTTTACCGTACATTAGACACTCTGCACTATTTACAAGAAAAGTCTTCATATAAACTAAATTATTGACACAAACTAAGTAGGAAGTAAACAAACATCGAAAGAAGGGCAAAAAAAGAGAGAAAGTTCGCGTGTGTCCACTTGTAGACGCAGACGCACCAGACGCAGTTGAAAAATCAAGTGTCAATAAATCGTGCTTTTTCTTGTGCTCCATTTCCACCTCGGCTCTTATATAAAAAGCCTATTACTTAAACTACGATCAGTGTCAAGAAAAATTCCTCTTCTTCATGGGAATTAATCCTTGGTTGAGCCTGCTTCGTGACGGCACCGCGCGCTTCTTCTGTAGTACCCTTTATTGCTCGTAAAGAACCTTCATCCCCTCCCCTCCATAACGCGCGTCCTGCGACTGCTATCACTTTGCCGTGACGTGTGCCACGTCAATTATTCAGCGACGAGATTGCGCCAATCCCACATCAGTTGGCAACGGGTCTTTGTAAACCTCTTCTTGGAGCGCTCTCGACGAGATACTCGAGATCGTAAAGGGAAAAAGCGAAAATTTTTTCCCATTTACAACGCACTCTTCTCTTAATAACGTGTCAGCAAAAGAGCGAATTGTGCGCGGCATCTGTTGGGGAAATCGGTGGGGAAAAATAAAGTAGATAAATAATAATAAAAAGATCGTTATTTCTCTCTTTCGCAGGCAAATGGTTCAACGGACTTCGTTTGAATCTGGACGACATGGTGTGGAACGGGGGAAGTCGAGAAGTGCCGCAATCCGTGTGCTCACAGCCGTGCAGCATCGGACAAATCAAAATAGTTCAACAAAGCGACCCCTGTTGTTGGATCTGTGCCCACTGCAAGGACTGGGAGTTCGTTTACGACGAGTTCACCTGCATCGATTGCGGCGAGGGCCGCTGGCCCCATCCCCACAAGACCAGTTGCTTCGACCTGCCTCAGATGTACATGCGATGGAACTCGGTCTTCGCCCTCGTGCCTGTCGGCGTCAGTATCACGGGCGTCGTGCTCACGTTGGGCGTGATCGCCGTCTTCATGTGTCACAACGACACGCCGGTCGTGAAGGCGTCCGGGCGGGAACTCTCCTACATGTTGCTTTGCGGCATCCTCTTCTGTTACCTCATCACCTTCGTGCTTCTGGCCAAACCGAGCACCTTCGTCTGCGCTCTCCAGAGATTCGGTGTCGGTTTTGGCTTCTCCATCATCTACGGGGCGCTGCTGACAAAGACAAATCGAATCTCGCGAATATTCGACAACGCGAGAAGGTCGGCGCAACGCCCCGGCTTCATCAGTCCCCGCTCGCAAGTCATGATAACGTTGCTCTTCATTTCTGTTCAAGTGGTTGCGACTGTTGTCTGGCTCATTATCGAACCGCCGGGAATTCGGCCTTCGTCGCCCGAGGGCAAGCGGGACATAGTCATATTAAAATGTCGAATCGACGATTCTTCTTTTCTCGTCTCTCTTGTCTATAACATGTTTTTAATTACCACGTGCACGGTCTATGCCATCAAGACGCGAAAAATACCAGAGAACTTTAACGAATCCAAGTTCATTGGTTTCACCATGTACACAACGTGCATCATCTGGCTCGCCTTCATCCCTATTTATTTCGGCACTGGAAACTCGTTTGAGGTAATTTTTATAATTAAATTTTAATCTTATTCTCATGTGAATCGGGCCGTCAGCGTTTATTATTTATTTACAAATAGACCACATTGATTTTACTAGTTCTTCACGTTTGTTTGAATCGAAGGTATCACTATCTCTCGTCTTATTTTTCTTCCGTATATAAGTTTGCCAGTGATTCGACTCGCGATTGTGAGCTGGTTGTAAACAACTTCTTCAGTTTGTTTGCCACTTTTTCCCTCGACACTGCTTTTGAATGAAAAATTCAACATCAAACTTTTCCCAGAAACATAAATAGATAAAATTCTATTTCTTGTCAACCAAACAACCTAAATACGACTTACTCGTTCCTTAAACCCAATTTCGGTATCTACAAATGCCAAAATCAGCATAAACACCTATAAATACTTTATTCCAAAAGTCCATGCAAATTATTGGATTTATTTTATTTTTTGTAACAAACTATCCATAAATTTAAAATTCCCTTTGTCTGTTGTTTATCTCCCAAAAAATTCAATAAAATAATAAAGAAACTAAAGTGCGCATGCACGAACGACCATTCAAGATATTCGGAAATATAAAAAAAGCAATCGTAGAAAAACAGCCTGCATCTGATCACGCATGCATTACTATACTACTGTATATGAAATAGAAGGATAATGGAAAATAAAATATTTAAACTAAAACAAATATTACTAAACAAACAAGGCAATAGGCATATTTTCAATACTACAATGAATAGAACTTTTATTGACCAAACAAACCGCAATACATATTTTTAGAAAGTAATTTCCGAACCCAACCCACTATGTATTTGTTGGTACTCAATCCATTTCGAGCTGGAAATTAAGGTTTATTCACTGCATTATTTATTTGCGGGTTGGAATAATCAGCTTAGGCTTAGGTTTAATGAAACTCTTTCTGTTTTAACAAAGCCCAATACCGGATTCAATTACCAGAAAAAAAAGTTCTATCCTTTCAACCGAAAGAAAAGAAAAGACCGAGAGAAGAAGAAGAAGAGAAAAAAAGCGAAATGGTTGGGAATTATGCAACACAAACCTGAACGCCACAATTCCCTCGGCTCCGCTTCATCTAAAAATAGAACTTAACAAATTTATACGTCTGGTCTGGATTTTTCTTTTTCCCCTCCCCCTTTTTCATGTTTACTCGTCGACTTTCCTCGAACCATTTTTCATGGTAAATCCCTGCATCCAAGAGGCCGCCAGATGGACGGACGCATGAAATCAAAGTCCTCTGGGGATCAACACGAGCAAAACACGTTCGTGACACGATTCTAATTCCTGGCCAAACCCAGCAGTGCGGTGATAAAGCGACCGACGACCGAGAGAGAGAAAGCGCAAGAAAAATAAAAAGATTTACACTCGTGCAAACAAGCAAAATCTGGGATAAATACGTAAAAAAATATAAATACCAAACATTAAAAATCGAATCGGCGGCAAGATGCATAGAGATGAAGCGCAAAATAATGGCTTCTCTGCAATAATTAACCGATGCGCAGGAATTAAGTAGTAAGCAAATGCAATGCAAATGCATTTGCAGCTGCTGTGCTGTTTGCTTGTTGAATTCGAGAGATTTAAATAATTGCACTCGTCTACAGAATATCGTGCACGCAACTCTTCTTCGTGCAACCCCCCCTTCAACCCAACACGAGCTAATTAATGAAATTACCGCAAACTTCGACCTCTGTTTAATACAGTAATCTCATGATAACGGAGGAAAGAAAAAAAAAAGTATAATCCCCTACAGCCGATCCATCACGGTATAATTTCATCCGAGCGTTACACGACTCGAATCGAAATCGTGGCCCCTCGAGCTACAATTGGATTCCGCCATTAACTTTCTATTTCTGTTGTTACCGAGAAGTAATTTATCTTGTTTTCTTCCAGATTCAAATCACAACACTGTGCGTGTCTATCAGCTTGAGCGCATCAGTAGCACTTTTTTGCCTATATTCCCCTAAAATTTACATCATCGTCTTCCATCCCGATAAGAACGTGCGAAAACTCACAATGAATTCTGCCACTTACAAAAAGGCGCCTACCAGTAGTACGTGCGGTACTTCTGCCAATCATGGTAAGAACTCATAAATTCCTCTTTAATACATAGTTTGTAGCTGCAATTTTCAATCTGATTACGGCTAATCTTCGCTCTTTCTTCGTAAATTTTTCATTTTTTTTTTTTCATTTCCTTTTTTTTTTTTTGGTTCCTGTATATTAATCGATATTAGAAAAAAAATGAAATTCTTTAAAGGAATTCAATTTTAAACTTTTAGATCACTCGGCCCATTCCACTAATTTGAAATGGGTACTTTGAGTCATCTTTAATCTTGCTTAAGTCTATACATTTAACTTAATCAACCGAAATTAAATATTTACTTTAACAACAAACCATCAAAGTGAATGGTCCTCAGAATTATAAATTTAAAACCCTAGATGCCTCTATTCTCTTATTTATTCATTATCATTTCGTGACCGAAAGGACAGATTATAGAGATAAGCTGACTTTGCTGGAAACATGAGGCTAATCGCCACTCGCTCTTCATCTCAGATGAAAAATTGATCACGAAAAATAGCACAGCTTGTCTGGATGAGACCTAGGAGGACCTAGTTAGTATATTAGTCACGTGACACAATCCTTTCGATGACTCCGCTACTTAAGAGGGCTGCTGGAGTGGGGAATGGAAGGGTTCACGACCGCTGTCGACCCTGGTCGAGGTCAGAATTATCTTGACCGCAGTTTTGAGGTTAAAAAAATACATTAGACAATTTGTGCATTTCGTAATGAGACGCAAATGCGAAACGAAATTGATAATTTGTTAACGAAATTAGGGATTTTCAATAATTATTCGATTTACCGAGTCCTCGATTGTGAGATTATGTGATAACCCGTCAATCCCTGTCACTCATGGTTCCTGTCTCAATACTGCAATAATAACGTGATTTGGCATTAACCAACAGGGTAACTAGCGTACTAACAAGTGCCAAAATCAAACAATGGCAAAATGTTTTTTCCCGAGAGCTTTCGTGATTGCACTAGTGTGCAGGTGCGATTTTCACCTCATTAGTTAATGCCATATCACATGGTTATTGCAGTGTTGGGACAGGAACCACGTGTAACAGGGATTGGTGGTCATCAGTCATCACATAATCGCACAATCAAGAACTCGAAAACCCCTGGTATTTCAAAATTTTCCGTTTACGTGCTGATTGATTGCGCCAAAACGCAAATCTAAATTTCTAAACAATTGGATTATTAAAACGAGATACCGCCAATGGTGATACTGTTTGCACTCAGATATGGACATTCACACGGAATTATTCAAACTTTAACTAAATATTAACTGCGGTGCAATCGGAATGGGTCGAATGGGCTTCCATGGTTGGTTGCATGAAGTGTGCATGCTCGAAACTTTCGTGTCGAGTTCGGTAGCTATACCTCAAAATTAAATTTTTGAGTGTTGTGGTCAACGAAACGAAATCATTTTTCTGATTTTTGGGTAAAAAATTTCCGTTGCCTGGCAAAATCGGATTAAACGCGATTTGCGCAAACTGTCTATTAACCGCTTCCCACCGAGAGAGGTTTAATGCATTGCAGAGAAGGTGTAATTTTGAAATGATCAATTTCTTATGAACAGTTTCATTTATGGCTTTCGTATAAATTGGAAGTCTCGCACTCTTCCATTTACTCGAAACGTTGCTTCTTAAGTGCACGTGAGACGGCGTTCGACTACGGTACTGTCTTCCAGCATGACTTATTGATTCCTCCGATTCTCCCTTGTAAAAGCCTCAGGATTATCAATAATAGCTCCGAACAGAGGCAACCTGAATCCCTCTATTTATTTTACACGAAAATTCGGTGCCAAGACAGCCATGTGTATTTTTATTTTACACACCGCATTTTCCCCACCTTATCTCTTCTTTGTTAAACGACGTCAAAAATTCAATTTATTATATAATTCATCACCGCGTGTTATCACAATGGCACACAACACATTTGGGAAATACCAGTTCCGTTGTCCGTTTCGGTCGTTTGCGATTACGATGTGACAGCGGCCTCGAGATGCCAAAGTTGGAGAAAATCCTGATGAAAGCAATTGTCATTACTGTATGTCAAATGTAAAACCTTCTGTCATGATGTAAAAAGGCCTTGTCATACATAATCCCATAATCTACTTAGATATCTCAGCATGAGAAAATATGAAATGCTTTTACACACTAAGAAATCCTAGGTGATAAAAGGTATAAAATGGGTGTAAACAGATGTGAATTAACTAACTACACCTACAATGTGTAAAAATACACTAATAAATGGTGTGAAAGATGGGTGTAAAATTTTCAAGGTGTATTAAGGTGTTTTTGTATGCATGATGGATTATTATGAACAGTAACACCCCTAAAATGTTCTTAACACCTA
>JAQFZO010003102.1:0-10618 GCA_034695885.1 Geophilus flavus | reverse complement strand
ATTTTGTCTGAACGTGAAACCTGTGTCCAGAATTGTCCATATTCACCAATCACTACAATTGGAGTTTAAGGACCTAATATAGACAACCGAAGGATGTTGCATGCTGTCTGAGCAGTTTTGCAGATCGGCTGCAGACAGCTTTTTTGCTGCAGAAAAAAATGTTGCAACCAAATGCAGAAAAGGTTATCAATTTTCTGAAGACTGATTGAAGACTGAGTCTGCAGAAAAGAGTTTGCAGACACTTTTTAACTGGATTCGTTTGATTTTATACCCAAATAGCCTTACGCACATTCTTTCCTTTATCTGATGCAACTTCACATAAAGTCTCCAAGTTAATACCGTCAATCCATTGTCTATAAAGTCGCTCGCAACGTGATTCAAATATCCAAATCAGTTGACCGAACGATAATGGCTCATTTCGCGATATCATCGAGCAAACGATATGAAAGCAAACATCGGAAGCTTGTAATTGAGAGAATTTGAATTCTGAAGCAAAACTTAACTTTTACGTTTCTCACTTGCAAAGCAATTACTTACGCAATTCGTAATAACTACTACACTCTTTATTGACTCGCTTAATCGCATCAATTTCTTGCTCGTTAAAATCCCAAGCCTTGAGTATTAAAGTCGTGGTCGAATATAACGCCAGACGATATAATGCCAATGTGTTTGTCATTCTCTTTCACCAAATCAATTAATCGTTAGGAACATCTTTAACACTTTTGCAGAATCGTGAAATACTCCAGATGCATCTATCATAAAAAAAAATTAAAATTTAAAATTGTTTGACTGATGATGAGTGAGTGTGAGTGAAGGCAATTGATGGCATAAACTGACAATAGCTCAACTGCCGTGTCATGTTATGAAAATTTAGACTCAGTAATACATGAAATCAAATCTGAAGTTTCAACCAAAATGCCCATGCCCATAAAATCACTCTCTGTTTTTCAAAAGTGTAGATATTGAAATACTCCAAAACGACATTTACCTTGTAAGTTTTTCACAGATATTATGATTTCCCGCAGTCATTTTATTAAAGTTTTATCTTTGTTGCAAATATATTAAATAAGACAGATATTAAAATATCATGTTATAGTTCATGTGAAAGTTCTGATTGCATTGTATTTCATTATGAAAGTCACTGGCATATTCTATTCATTATTTCCTTCATTCAATATTTTGGGTTTTGTTGGTAGTCATACATCTAGCCACACACAAAACCGCACATCAACAAATTGAATGGAAATAAGAAAACAGCTGCGAATGAAGAACGCATGCGTCCCGGATTGAAATTTGAAGTGGTGGCAGCGTCGACTAGTGATAAATTTAGGAGAAATACGTCATTAAATTTTTTTAAAACAAATGTTTTGTGCACGGTGTAAGAAGTTGAACTTCGAAAGAAAAAACTCGAAAAAAAACGCCATAATCTTCCATCTCCTTATAAGCTTCTTTGCCTACATGTAATTCCAGATGGCGCAACTAAACAAAGTCACAGAATCAATGGATTACTTTATCCCAAGGAAATAAAATTATATTTATCTATTTAAACGCTTAGTAAACAATCCAATTTTTTAATTATTTTATACACATTTCCTCTTTTTTTACATTAAAAACAATACTAAAAATCTTAAGATTGTAAGATACAACTCAATTCAATTTTAACAGCAAAAAAAATAAAATCGTCAAATAACACTGAAGATGAACTGCATGGCGCTCTCAATTCTTCTAACACTACCGCTCTTTAGACTTCATCAGCTTAGCCACGTACAACCGGATTCTCTCCATCCCTGATGATCTTTTAGACACACTGAACGGATTTTCAAATTTAGCCTTGGCCGGTCTTGACAACATGCTGACATTTTTCTCAGATTCTCCTTTTTTTAGACATTTATCTTCCAAACCTGAATTAATTCGGATTTTTTGCTCTTTCTTGCCGAAAAACGAAATTTTCACATCCTCCGGGCTCGCCAAAGCATGCGCGTAAGCCTTCATCTTAATCTTTCTCAGGCCCTCTCTGACGAAAACTTTGGGTTTTTCCAATCTTCCCTGTCGGAATTTCGTTATTTCCTTTACGTTTTTTAGCCTGTTTTTCGGTTTCAACTCCTTTTTACTATCGTTGGCACCGGCGGATTTCAACGAATCATCCAAAAGTCGTTTGATGTCACTCAAATTTGCCTCGTATTTATATCTCGGTTTGGGTTTGTTGATGCTGTTGTAATCGACGACTGCATTGCCCGTCAGTCTGGGTTTGATTTGCGCCCTTTTGGTAGTAGTGGCGAAGCGATACGAGTTGTTTTTTGACCGAATTAAAAATCCCCATGATACGGCTTTTAGCAGAAAAATTTGGATGACTTTGTAAAATCTTTCATCTCTCATCGGGACATTGTAGTACTTGAGGATGTAGTCGAAAATCTGCTTTGGGTTGGCACCAAATGTCGGGTTTATTGCCCGTATGGCTTGTAAGATTACTCCGTGTATTTTCTCTCGTCTCAGGAATCTCTTGTCGAGGTTTACGTCACAGTTCATTGGTGAATAGGCAGTGCCCGAGTTTACTTGTGGCTGGTATTTATTGGGGCGGTTTGCGAGGTAGTAAGTCTCTGCTGCATTGCTAGTGACAGGTTTCTCTCGTCTCAGGTATTTCTTGGGGCGGTTTGCGAGGCAGTTCGTCCCTGCTGCATTGCTAGTGCCGGAGTTCTCTTGTCTCTGAAATTTATTGGGGCGGTTTGCGAGGCAGTTCGTCTTTGCTGCATTGCTAGTGACAGTTTTCTCTCGTCTCAGGTATTTCTTGGGGCGGTTTGCGTCGAAGTTCGTCTCTGCTGCATTGCTAGTGTCAGTTTTCTGTCGTTTCAGGGATTTATTTGTGTGGTTTGCGTTGCCGTCCGTCGTCGCTGCATTGATAGTGTCAGTTTTCTGTCGTTTCAGGGATTTCTTTGGGTGGTTTGCGTCGCCGTCCGTCGTCGCTGCATTGCTAGTGCTAGTTTTCTTTCGTTTCGGGGATTTCTTGACGCGGTTTACATCGCCTTTCGTCTCTGCTTTGCTATTGCTAGGAGCCCAACTCATCTTCAGGATATTCGAAGGTTTGTTTTCAAAGTGACGAAATGGAGGAATTTTGAAATGTTAGTTTCTACTAGGACATAATGTAGGTCCTAGGTTTTTGCGATCCGAGAATGGCCGAGTAAGGACATGGCGTAAGGCTGGTTGGCGGTCGCGACCGGTTTTGTTTATTCTTTTGTTTTTTTAGGTTTAGGTATAGAGGAGAAATGATTTGTATAGTGGTTCGAGGCAGATTTGATCCCCTGTGTTGGGACTTTCTGTTATTGAGCTCACTTGTCAGTTGTTTTGGATTAGTTGGATTGGAAAAACACTAATTTGAGATTTCCAAATGTGATTGTATAATTGATTATTGATGATTTTTAACTGTTTTTTGTCAATTACAATAGATTTTCCACCATTTTTGTACACTGAAAAAAACATTTTGTACATTTTAATAATAGAAAAATTAAAATAGCATTCAGAATGGTGGTTGGTGTCCATAGGTTGGAGCGAACACTGTCATCTGCCGGAAATATACACTCTTCACCCGGCCATCGCCCTCGCCCTCGCACTTTATGTTCTATCATCTAAAAATGCACATCATCTGATGTGCGCGGTGGCCTTCGTTCTCCGTGGTGTATAGGAGTTGAAGCTCGTTGCTCGAATTTCGAGTACTTACAATTACAAGCATGCTACTGGAATGCATCAGATCAGAATGCTTCGATTGCGGAGTAAGTGACATTTCAGGTACCTTCGTGAGTGAGGGCTTTGGTGAGAGTCGCCGTATATCATAGTATACTTATACTTATAGTAGGCTTAATTTTATTTTGTGGGAGTTAAAAATTATATTTTATAAATTAATATTTTATATTTTAAAAAATAACGGTGAATAAGTTGGTAATTTCTAATTATTTAAAAAAATAAAACTTCTCGGTGGCGAATTTCTCACCATCAGTTGTTTTGTCGCACTGAATAAAAATGGGCAAATGGCATTTTGCTTCTGAGTTTATAACCCCATCTACAACAAATCTAAAAAAGATATAAAATTTCAAAAACATTTCAAGACAGTTTATATACCCAGCCCCTAATCAACGCACTTACCAACCTTTTTTTTTTCTTCCAAGCTAAACCGGCTTAAGTCATGGTCGCCAGAGATCTAGAAAACTCGTCAGAGTATGCCGAGTCGCAATGTCAGGTACCGGCAGAGGGCAGATTAACTCGAAAATCTTGTTGACATGAATTTAGCATAATAAATTGACTTCAATTTAACCAAGGAGTTGATTAAACATCATAGATTGATGTCTGCCTATATGTGTAATGTATGTAACAATTGGTCAAATTCTTTTTTGAATAAAATTAAGTGATCGACATACCTTGGTCTCTTGAAAGTACAAACTTTTTCTTTCTTCCCCTTCACTTTAGTTTGACCTTTGAACTTCTGAACTCAAGTAAGTCCATATGAAGTTTTTTAAATTATTCATATACGGTACTGTTAAAAACATTGTGGTATTGCTCGCGTTTCCTGGTTTTACATAAATCCTGTGGCAGTGCGCAGACCCAATACGCACAACCATGCTCAGAGACGTCAATAATATGCGTCCGGGATTGGAAATCCATATAGCTTAATTATGGTTCAAGGGTCACACACATTGATGTCTTTTGGACATCATATTTACGAGGATGTTCTCTGGACGTCATTTTTTGCATGAGCCCGTCAAACTAAAATGACGTCCAGAAAATATCCATCACTGGCCCGTCTTACTATAAAACGACGTTATAGTATGACATTTTTAAATAAAACGTCCAAAAGACATCAATGTGACATTTCAGCTATAATTATGACGTCTTGGACGTCCATTCTGTGGACTAATACATTGACGTCTCTGATTCTTGTTGTGCACATTGGGTATCGGCCAGTCACAACGAGTGACACTGAAAAACAAAACCTGAAAAACAAATTTTAATAGAGAAATATAATTTTTTTTTAAATTTGTTTTTCAGGTTTAAATCACAACTAAGATCAGGTTTTTATAATTATCGCCAAATTTACTCTTTTTTTTACATTTAAAAAACTAATAAATAGGTAACTTAACTTATAACTTCAAGATTTAAATATACAGTATAATGCATTTAATTTTAACAGCAAAACAAATTGTCAAATAACACTGAAGATGAACTGTGGCGCTCTCACAATTTCTTGCACTTCATTTTCCACTTTTTCGCCATGGGTTTCACGCACGACTTCATTTTCTCCTCACTCACACTTTCCGCCGCTTTCAAATTTTCCTTTCCTGGATGCTTTCTCGGTGAATCTTTACACATTGCTGCCTGCAGTCTTTTCAATTTATGCGACGAAAGCGCTCGAGGCTCGATTTTGCTTTTCACCGCCGGTTTTACCAGTTCCTTCACCTGTTTCCGTTTTTTTGAAGGTTCTTCAACCAATCTCGATTTGAATCGGATCTTTTGCCTAATCTTGTCATTAAAAAACATTTTCATAGCCTCCACGCGTGTTTTGCTGACGACATTCAAAGCATTCGTGTCATCACTCTTCGCCGAAAAGCGTTTAAGACTCTGTCTGACGGATGTTGATCTTTCATTCTCCGGCTCCGGCATGTCCTCCGCTTCGTCTTTCACGTTGTGTGTCCTGGCTTTCCTCATCCTGGGATCGACTTTGTACTTTATCTTGGTTGGATCCAAACATAGATGCTTCTCTTCTTTAGTCTCGGTCTCTGTCTCGGTTTTGGTCTTGGTCTTGGTCTTCTTGGTCTTTGTCTTGGTCTTGGCCTTGCCCTTGGCCTTGGTCTTGGTCTTGTATTTCCTTTTCGGCTTTCGATCCTTGATCGTTTTGGTTTCCTTTGGCTGAACGATCTTTACGGTTTTCTTTGGCAGAACGTCTTTTTTCACGGATTTCTTTGGCTGAACGGCTTTTTTCACGGGTTTCATGTTTGGACTTTTTGAGGCCGTCATCAAACTCGCTCTGGCCTTGCGCCGGTCATTGGTAACGAACTGAAACTTGTCCGTCCTTGTGCGTGTTAATAATCCCCAGGTTACGGCTTTTGACAGGAACATTAGTATCGTTTTCTTCAATGGTTCGTCTTTTATCGGAACATGATAGTATCTGCGGATGAAGTCAAAAATCTGCATAGCGTCGGCGCCGGAGGTCGGGTTCGCTTTCCGCACGGCTTTTAAGATTAGTTCGTGCATTTTCTCGTCTACTTCTTGCGTTTTCTCCTCTTTGTGGTCATTCTTACCACGGCGTCCTTCCATGACTTTTATTTTCTGCGCACAGCTCATCTTCAGGTTATACGTTTTCAGGTGCTGAAATGGTGGAAATACTGGGAATTTTTTTTTCTAAAGGTTGTCATTTTGTGTGTTCCGAAATGCCATAAGGCTTGATCGCGGTCGCGACCGGTTTTTTATTTTATTTTATTTTATTGTTTTGCTTTGTTTTGTTTTGATTTGTTGAGGCGAAATGATTTATCGAGACAGGTTTGAGTCTGGCTCAAATTAGAAATAATTTGAATTCCCACCACCAGTTGTCGCGCTGAGGAAAAATCTAAATTATTCAACCAGAAATTCAAAAAATTGAAAATGCAAAATGGTGGATAAGTTTTTCTTGGAAAGATGTTGGAAATATTTATTTTTGAAATTTTTAAGCTGGTACGGTAAATATTGTCTTTTCTCCCTCTAAATTTCATCAATTTTTATGACTTCTTTCTAAAGCTAAGTACTCATAACTTTTGTCTGGCCGTATGAAACCTGCGCCCAGAGTTGTCCGTATTCACCAATCACCACAATATCCCACTTGTTAGTCTGTTGATAAGATCATGCCACATACTAATGATAGTAAAAATACATAAAAATTAAATTTTTTTTTGGTGGTTCGGTATCCGATCCCTCTTATAAACTCTATTTTTTCTGTTCACAGGCTGATAGCACAGACTTTCCAGGTATTGTATGTGTTAACACTTTTTCTGTAACATACTATTGTGGGCAAATGCAATGAGTATTTGTAATCCAACTGAATTTCCAACAGTCGCAACACTGCAGTACAGAGTAAACCAAAAAATTCAATTAGTACCTATTTAAAAACAACTTTTACCTCCAGATAGCCACATAATTCCAGAGAACTTCCTCACAAGATAAATTCCAATACTTTAGCTTCAGAGCAGCCATCCAATAATTCTAATTATGGGAGTAACTTCCAAGCCCTACCTGATTGATATGCATCGAGTGGCATCTTATAGTGCTGAAGCTCATTTCTTCGCATTTTCTTTTTCCATGACTATTGGTGTTGGGGTTCTTGCTTGTACTTTTCTATTTCAGCAGACCTTTGTTTCTTGGTGCAAACAGAGAAAAATTACACCTTTAAATTTTCATGTGTCATACACTTTTATAGGTGTAAAATATGTGTAAAATAATACTGCAGTGTAATACCTTTTATAGGAGTTATTATACACTCAAATCGTAATTACTGTACATCCATAAAAGGGTTTTATAATAACATCTTCAAAGGTGTACACTCTGGGAATTATGCTTTACACCTTTAAAGTGTACGCCACAGGATGACAGTGTGTAAAACAACTTTTTTTCTTGTGAGTGTGTGTGTGGTTTGGACAAAAGGGAAGGAATTAATTCATATCTGGTTTTATATGATTCATGGGTTAAAAGTAGCATGTCAGGTCAGTCATGGTCCCCTGCTGGTTATCTTTTTTTTTCGGTTGAACATAGTTGGCTCAAGCAAACTGTTTATAATACAGAATAGAGTGCAGCAATAGATGTCGACCTGAAGTTAATGGATACTACCACTATAGAAAAAACTGGAAAAAAATGTATTAAAGAATTCTATAAATTTAAGCTAACAGTATGGTACTTTTGTAAATGCTAGATGACCATCAGATTTTTATAATTTTAAATAAATTTCCTCTTTTTTTAATATTATATTTATATTCTTATTATACAACACATATACAATTTTAACATCAAAATTTTTCAAACAGCCCTGAAGATGAACTGTGTGGCACTCTCACTCCTTCCGATACCGGTATTTCTCTTTACACGCTTTCACCATTGATTTCACGTACATCTTGACTTTATCCAGTCTTCTCACAGTTTTCGACGCTGAGTTGTTCAAGTTCACCTTCCCTGTTGATGATGATGATGATGTTGCTGATGGTTCTTCAGATTTTGTTGGCTTTTCTTCAGATTTTGACAACTTCTCCTTCGGGTCTGCGCCGTTCGAACCAGCCACAATCTCTTTAGCGCCGCTTTTGATTACCACCGCTTTTGGCTGTGAGTTGATTTTTTTCGTGGGTTTCTTTTTTTTTTGTGTTTTCTTGCCATTTTTACCCAAAGAAGAATTTCTTTTCACCGCCTCCGGGCGCGATCTGGTGACCACATTCAAAGGATTACTGGCAGTACAATCATTCATCTTAATCTGTTTCAAATCTTCTCTAACGGGAATGTCTGGTTTTTTAAACCTTTCTTTTCGACGATGTTTCGTTATTTCTTTTACGTTACTCATCCTGACTGTCGGTTTCGGCTCCTTTGTAATACCGTTGGCACCGCATTTCGACGGTAATTTGGAGTAATTCGAACGTCGTTTCGATGAGTCTTTTACAGTCATGACGTTACTTGCCGGTTTTGCGTGTTTCATCATCACGTTACTTGCCGGTTTTGCGTGTTTTATCATTGCGATGTTAATTGCCGGTTTTGCGTGTTTCATCATCACGACGTTACTTGCCCGTTTCGCGTCTTTCACGACGTTACTTGCCGGTTTCGCGTGATTCACCATCACGCCGTTATTTGCCCTTTTCGGGTCTTTCACCATCACGACATTATTTGCCCATTTCGGCTTGTGGGGCGTCATCGGGACGATTGTCTTTGGTGGTGGATTGGGCTTTATTATCACGCGCTCATTCCACGGTTTGGAGTTTTGAATGTTCGAGGAGGCATCGTCCACTCTGGGTTTGGAGAGGGCCAGCAAACTCGCTCTGGTCAATCGTCCTCTGTTGGTGACGAAGCGAAACTTGTTGTTTTTCGTGCGGGTTATAAATCCCCATGTCACGGCTTTTATCAGGAACATTTGGATGACAATATGCAGTTCTTCGCGTTTCATCGGGACTTGATGGTACTTGCGGATATAGTGGAAAATTTGCGATGGGGTAGCGCCAAAGGTCGGGTCTATTACTTGCACTGCTTTTAATATCAGTTCTAGCATTTTCTCATTTTTCTGGATGTTCTTGTAACGGTATCCTTCGCTGCACGTGTTTCGGCATCTTTCGTTGCGAACGCAACTCATCTTCAGGATATTCGGAATTGAGAAATTTGTGAAATTTTGTTTCTAAAAGATTTTCATTTTGTGTGTTCCGAAAAGCTCCGAGGCTTGTTAGCGGTCGCGACCGGTTTATTTTTTTGTTTGTTGGTTGTTGTTTTTTTGTTGGAGACAGGTTTTATCCTTGTGTGTTGATTTCAATTGATTTTAAGTATGTGCAACAGATTCTTCAAGGATTCTAAGTGATTTTCATTGATTTAAAATGATTTTTCTGATTTTAATTAAATTAAATTCATTTAAATTAATTTAATAGATTTTTCCAAGCTTTTTGCAGACTTCAATAAAATTAAATAAAGCTCAGAATTCTAATAATTGAATTTTATAATTTTTTTTATTAATAACTTAATTTTTTACAACTATGTTTATTTTTTAAAAAATATTTCTTTCAAATATCCTTCGACGAATCATGCGTTCAAAATACAGGCACTTTATGTTGGCAATAAAATTGAATAGTTTCATGTTTTGTCACTATCGACATTCTTTTTCCGCTTGCCGCATGAAAGCGCACACGGGCGGCATCACAGTTCCGTGATGTCCGTACAACCGACTCGTAGATTTTTAACTTAAATAAATAAAAGAAATTCAATAAAATGAAATAAACTAAAAAATAAAATAAAAATAAATTTAAAAAATGATGAAATAAAAAAAATAAAAAAATGGATAATGAAATTAAATAAACATCTGAAAATGGATTTCGAGTAGAAAGTGAAATTGACAAAGTGACATTCAAGGTAACTTGTCACTTGTCAATTTCACTTTTAACTTGAAATTTATTTTCAGAAAGTTAATGCCCCTAATGTTTTTTAAAAAATAATATTCTAATCAAAGAGTGATTTTAGTGCTCGATTTCATGCATAGATGACGCTAGGGGCACCGTTGAAGAGTAAAATTGTGATTTCAAATACTGTACAAGTTGTTTTCTCATTTAATAAAAAAATTCTATATTCGGAGATGAAATGTGAAACCAATCTTGTGTGAAACTCTCTTGATCTATTCGTGATCACGTGATTACATCGCTATCTTGAGACATCAAAACTCAAATCACGCCTCTACGTTCAAACACATCCACGCAACAAATAGTTCGTAGTGTAATCGATTCTGCTATGAAGAAAAGTACGATTTAAACTGTGAATGACATCAAAATAACAAAAGAAGATGCGCTAGTAACTAATGCTTGATAAACAAAAACAACGTTTACGGTTTATCCTTAGTTGAAAACCGAAACGAATGATGTCATCAAATTCCAGACAA
>JAQFZO010003101.1:0-10618 GCA_034695885.1 Geophilus flavus | reverse complement strand
GGGGGGGGGGGGGGGGGCATCTCCCCTCCCCCCCCTCCAAGCTCAAAAATCCCAAATATCTTCACAAAATTGCAAAATCATTCAAATCCATCACAAAATCATTCAAAATCCTCAAAAAATTGCTCAGAAGCATCAGAAAATCGTTCAAAATCTTCATAAAACCATTCACATTTTTCAAGTTCGGCCGAGTTTCTTCGTGAGAATGGAGGAAAAGTTGCGTAAGAGTTTTCGGAAGGTTTCCACAGTTATGGATTGGAAATCTTTGCCTATTTCATTAAATTGCTTTGAACAAGGGATCCTGCAGACCTGCACTACAAACTGGATGGAAGCTTTTCATCACAGACAACATACATTACACCAAAAATACCACGACCAGCAGACCCAAAAAAAGAATCACCTTGATGTAATATCGAGCGCAATCAGTGCGTGATGATACATCATTTTGTCCCCTTTCTCTGCACACACTTGATCAATAGACTGGGGATAACAAAAGAGGAAAAAAATCATCAACATTTGTAAACAAATTTCTAATTTCCACGTGCATTATAAATCAAAATAAATTGGCACTCTTTTTTTCTCACGTTAGTTGCGAGTCACTCCATTAATCTGCCTCCCAATTTGCCCCAGATTTAACCCGAAAGAACGAACAAGGTGGTAATTTACACTCGACCCAACCCCCGGGGTAGCAATGAAAAAGAGAAAAATCCAGTCATGCGTATTGATGGTTCCGAGGCTTTGTTTGCATTGCCACGCCGAAAAGGTCAAGTGCGTTGCGCCTCACCTCTAATGTTCCCCTTGCGTTTCACGATACGTGTAATTTGGAGATTATGTGCCTCGTCGGCCTACCTTCAGGCTCAAATTGCAAGGCAAGAAATACTCTCTCTGTCAATAAACAGATTAACTGGCGTTTGATTTGTCGGCAAAGTCCCCGCAGTCATTTGTTTGCCTCGAATTGATAATTTGCACGCGGCCGTTTCGCTTTTCGACTCGAATTTGCAGTTTTCTTCTCGTCAGTGGTGAAAATTTGACCTCGAAACGACTCTTAAAAGTCGTCTCGTCTTTTCTGCTTGCCGGTTTGCAGATTTAAGGATGTGAAAGTGAGTAATTTTGGAGCGTAAAAGAAACTGGTTGGATTTGTTTAACCAATTCCCCCGGCCTCCGGAGTGGTGACTCTGCTGTTTGCAATTACATTCCACTGCGTTGGTAAATATGGTCGACCTGTTAAGATGTTCGCCGTTAAGGCAAATTAAAACGGTGATAGTGGCTTTCTTAAAAAGTCTTGGAGATTTGTAAGATTGGGAGAATGGTCTGTAGGCTCGTATAGTCTTGATTCTTAAAGGGGGGATTGTGATGTGAGAGGTTGTAGCGTAATTGGTGATCGTTTATCGTTCGTGGCGGATTTGGTGTTGACTGTTGATGACGTGTGGCAGATATACCTGAATGTCGTGAGTCGTTTCCTGTTTGTCGCTCGAGTGAATGTCGATGATATTGTTACAAATCGCTTGGTCTCACACGTAAAGAGCTGCTACGGCGCTCATTTGTAGTACCGATGGCGGCCACCGGATGTGGGTGGCGCCACCGAGGTGTGATGGTCAAGTGAGAGCTCTAAAATCATCAGTTCATGTTTCGCTCTGAACTCGCGCACAGCTCCCCAATCGTCTCGATACGAGGCCGAGAAAGGGTTCCATCGTGTGCCTCTTCTGTTTACCAAAACTTAGCTTTAGCTTTAACAATCCGGTAAGTGTGCACAAGGTTTAATTGTTAGTTGTTAGGAATAAAGCGATGGCCATGCGCGAGGTTTATGATTTTCTTGGGTTGATTACTTTTTGTTTGAAGTGTTTTTGTTAAGAACTGAATAAAAGCTAATCTGTTATGTTTTACTCAAATTACCATGTCTGATCATTTAAAACCCTTAGAATTCACTCACTTAACGAACCCGTGCCTTGGAAAGTTACTGATTGATTTAGCCACAAGTCAGTTGTAACAGTATATTAATGTCATTAAGACATCACCATTTCATGTCTTAATGACATTACTTGTGTTTTTGTTAATATTTATGAAAATTGGTCGTTTTTTTGTATTTACATCTGATTGTATAGTTGAATTAAAAAAATTTCTTCATGGCCTCAGTGCTTAAATTAAATTTAGGGGACTCAAAAATACATGCGATTATTAATTAATTGAATAATCGTCATAAGCCATAATTGCACAATCGTTTTCATTTATGAAACCCCCTATTTTTTGCTAATATATAAGGCCTTTATATATTTTTTATAAATTATTTTATACGTCACCTTTAGAAAAGAAAAGAATGAGAAAAGAAAAAATTACCTCTGTTGGCTTCAGCTACCAAGACGCCTAAACCATACATACAGAGGTATAGGGCTGTAAGCTTCTTTCCCCTGCAGAATAACTATACGATATGCAGCAATCATTATTACCCGAAATCTGTTCAATCCTCCTACCGACACCCTCGACCTCGACTACACCCAATGTAGAGATGGCCGCCGAGACCAACACACTTCCCCAAGGACTGGAGATGTAAATTTCGACCAAGACACAGACCAAAGCACCCCGATGGATGTCGACCAAACACCATACATGTTGACCAAGACGACCAAAGCACGCTGATGGAAGTGACTCCGAGTACAGCTGACTTAAATGTTGACCGAGAGGAGAGAGAGGAGAGAGAGGAGAGGCCATATTCCATACTATTCTGTGTTGCCACAGTTACTTTATGTCCAAAAATATGAATAGATAGAGATAGAACAAACAGATGAAACCAGTGGATTAATATCCAAGATATAAACACTAAATTAATCAAAACAAAGCCAGTACATAAAATGCTTGAAAGACACAATCCTAAATATACAAGTCACCAGTCATGCCCAAGTGGAAATAAGACACCACTAGCACAACCAAAATTAAAAATTGAACCAAAGAAATAAAAACCGAACTTAAATTCAAAGAAGAACCAGAGAAACCAAATCAACAATGGAGATGAGATAACATAGAAAACATAGACGCCTGAACCACATATAAAGATACACTAATGGGGGGAAGCAATCCTAGCATCCTTCAAACCAAACGAAACAAAAGAAAATAAAAGATTACCAAGGTCTACTACTGTAATATGGGAGGGCACAACACAGAAGTAGGGCTTGAAAGTTTCTTCCACTTAAAAGGGGATGGCCAGTACTCACCAACCACAGTTTGGCACAATAAAACATTATTTCAAACCTTCTTAAAATCTTTGATGTGTTGGATCTTTGATCTGTTGGATCCATTGGATCAAAGCCGGAACATCACCCAGGTCTATAAATCACTGTGCAAATGCCTAGGTGCATGCGATTCGAGTGAACAATAGTCCAATGTTTTATTGTAAATTGTTGGTGATGGAATCGTAAGTTACTTAGGCGATGTAAGGTTGAAACAAATAAATAGGTTTACTACTCGCTACGGTTAAACAGTTACATGTTGTTCAGATCAAGTCTGTTGGAGTGAGGCTCTACAAAAATGAAATTACCCATCATGCACTTACATTACCAAATAAGGTATTAGCCTCACAAACAATCCTCCAATAATACAAGTAATCATCACTCTCAAATACATCTCATCTCAATTAGGTACATCACTTCCAATGTTTCCCAAGTTAAACATTAACTACCCCAACAAATCTCCCCCAAAAACACTTAATCATCATTATCATTGTTTTTACTCACTTTCACATTACACAAAAGACCTTTCACATTATTGGATAACTTAGGTCCACTCAAACTTTTGGTTAGGAAGTCCGCTAACATTCTCGTTCCGGTTGTGTGTTTAACTTCCACATTTCCACGGTTGATCGAGTCGCATATGAACCATCGCTTGCGATTTAGATATTTAGTTCTGACCCTCTGCTTTCCCTTGCCCACAAGTTTTACTGCATTTAAACTATCGCAGTAGAGCGTTCGGTTATTTCTTTCGCTTCTCCTTCCTTCAAGCTCGTCGATCAAACTGCTCATCCATCTCACCTCTTTTACCCCTTCTGCCATCGCATTCAGTTCACTCTCCATCGTGGACAAAGCCACAACATCTTGCTTTTTGCACTTCCAGTGTATCAAAGTATTTCCGTCTCTTACCACTACCCCAGTAAATGACTTTGCGTCTGGTGTTCTGTCCCAAGAAGCATCAGCGTTGACATTTAATCCCGTCTCCCCCTTGGCATATTGCAAGCAATAATCTATCGTGCCTCTCAAGTATCTCATTACCCTTCGTAAAGTCTCAAAATGGATCATTCTTGGCTTCTTATTATGTATATTGAGACAGTTCACTTAAGGTGAATGCAATGTCAGGTCTTGTATGAGTTGCCAAAAACATCAGTCTCCCCATTGCCCAAACCAGAAATAGGGCTGCAATATTATTCAGAAGAGAGCCATCAACAGAAGTCATAATTTAATAGAGGAAAAGTTGTCAACAGTCCCACAGAATAAACTTCATAATGGACCACGCAAAATGCCATCTGTGTAAGACAAGAAGAAAAAAGATAACCAACTGGCTAAAATGAGGAAATAAGAGGGAAACCAACCCTCAACATCCTCCAAACTAAACTGATAGAAAGAAAAGAAAAGATTAGCAAGGTCTACTAATGGGAAGTTTCAAGACCACAACAGATACTTATGCACAACCAAAATGGAAAAATTAACCAAAAAAATAAAAAGAAACAAACAATCAGGAACCCAAACCAACAAATGGAAGAGAAAAGATTACCGATAGGCCCTGTTAGCTAAACCACACATATAAGGGTATAGGGGCTTGGAAGCTTCTTCTCCCTGGAGAATGACAGAACGTATCATTAACTGAAATCTGTTCAACCCTTATATATCCCTGCTATCTCCAAACGATGAAATTTTGAGAATCGGAGAGAGAGAAAGAGAGAGAGTAGAGTAAATACAGATAAGAAAGAAGACAGAGGATGTTCACTGCTACTTTGAATGTTTTCATGACGTCACCAATCAGTGGTAAATGTATATATCAACTTCCGGCCATATGACTATGGCTAAATCACACATTTATATAGGTATACCGTATTGTCATTAGTCATTTACAAAATTTTACAATGGCAACTATAGTTCTATAACCACTGAACTGAAGTAAAAGCTGTCATAAAACATCTTTCCAGCATGAAGTTCAGCTATAAATTAAGTGATTAAAAACGATTAGCTGGTCATAAAATGGAGTTTGCAGTTACACCCAATGATGCATGGATCTATCTATCTAATTGCAATGAAAAACACAAAATTTGAAAAGTGAAACAAGGAGAAACCACACACATGAAGACTGGGCCAAGGAATAATCTGAAAGTTTCCCACAGGGGTTTGTTTGTTGCAGTATTGGGTGTAGAGAAACTTTAACATAGATTCAAGAGCCTTCTAAACTCAAAATTAGTGCAGACTACTATATTAGCTGCATATTGGACCCAACATTTAAGTATTTGAGTATAAAATTATTCAGAAGAGAGCCACCAAATACAATTCATAATTTAAATAATAGAGGAAAAACACCAAAACACCACCCCAAAGGAAAATGCAATTTTGAGAATCGGCCAGAGAGAGAGAGAGCAGAGTAAATACAGATAGAGAGAATACAAAGAATAAAAGGAATACAGAAAATAGAGAAAACAATGGAGGTAACAAACTCCCAAATGCTTGCTGTAATTCCTGATTAACAGATTACAGAAGCTGTTCATGATATTTCAAGGCCACAACAGAATTAAATTTTTACACTATTCAAAATATGTATTTGAAATTAGCATAAATAAAATCCTTTACCATTTTGTTCCATTGTGCTGGAAAAGCCAGTGAAAGCCATGGAAAGAAAGAACAAGTGGAACAACCATTGTGTTAGGACTAACCCAGTCAATGCCAAGTAGAAAGCAGAAACAAGAAAAAACATAACCCATGAAGGCCTTGAGTATGAAAAGAAGTGTCACACCAAAACTTCAGATGCACTACTGATACATACAGTTAAAGATTACAATAATTCTGTGATACAACAAGAATAGTCATACATTATAACAAAGACATCATTGCAAAGGTAACTATGGGAAATAGAATATAAACAGCTGAAAAGGCTTAAACTAGGTTTAGAAAGAATACAGGAAAATAACAAGTACCGTAAGACTAATTTAGAACTAACAAAGAACGTGGCTTGAAAGTTTCAAGATGATCAGAAATATTACATAATATTGCATATCATTAAAAGATTTTTCTATACTGGTTTCTCTGGCAAGTGCATAGACATAACATACATAATATAAAACACTTGAAATAATTTTCAAGGCTGCAACACATACAACATTCCATTCCTTAAAACATATCTATTATCCACATTTACTATTTGAAAATACAAACAAAAACTCTTAATTTAAAATTTTTACACAATTCAAATGCATAGCAAAATAAAACCTTTCACCATTTTGTGTCTCCATTGTGTTGGGAGACCCAGTCAATGCCATGGAAACATGAAACCAGTGAAACCACCAAAATAACCATTGTGTTACGATAGAAAAGGTAGTGAGAAAATAAGAAGTCATGAGTATAGAGGAAAAGAAGTGTCACACCACACAACTTCACATCCGCTACTGATTTAATAATGAAACAGTCAACGATTACAATACCTCTGTGTGATACAACAAGAATAGTCATACATTATAACAAAGATATCACGCAGAGGCAACAATGGTGGCTATGGAAATAGAAGAATACAAACCACTGAAAAGGGTTAAACTAGGTTTAGAAAGAATAGATGAAAATAACACTTAAACATAATTTAAAACTAATAAGGAACAAATTTCATCAAAATAATCCAAAAAAATATGAAAAAAGGTGAGAATTTGTCAAAAAAATTAAGAAAACAAAAATTTATCATAAAAATCAAGAAAAGGTGAAATGTCATCAAAAATTTAGAAAAATTGTTTTTTTTTACTTAAAATATAATGTTTGAAAATCTACAAAATAAATTTTGAAAAAATTATTTTAGAAATTTACAAAATTTGAGGAAGATATGAGGGCGGGTTGTAAGCGGGTTGACGTTATAACCGAGGCCGTTGTAAGTGGGTTCCACTGTAGCTAATTTGCGATATATCGCCTGGATAAAAAAATTGCATGTGCAATATGGAAATCGCAAAAATATGAGTAAATTAACCACCATGCAAGCGAAAATTGCAATTTAAAAGTGATATTTTTCAATTGAACCTACTGCAGTTTCTTGAGAAATGGTGAAATTATAGTGCAATAAGAACCAAAAAAAGCATTTGCATGAACTTCCATGCCCTTCTTTATCGCACGTGAAAATCTGCAATAATGCGATATTGTGCGATATCAAATCTGCAATAATGCGATATCATGCGACATTCGCGATATTGCAATAAATCGCTTGCAACTCCTAACAGAAAGTATCATTTTAAAGTCTGTTCGCTTATTTCAAGATAGTTCAAAATGCCCTGTCATTGGTCGAGACTGCTCGCCATATGTTGTAATGCACCTAAAGAAAGTTGCAGTGATTGGGCCTTAAAATTTGTTGTTTTGACCGGTTGGATCTAAAAACTGATCACTTAACATATTGTACGTTTGTTTATGCTAGGTTTAGGTACGGTGCTCCTCGTCCAAACTTCTCGACCAATCATTATTACCCAACATCTACATCTGCAGTATTCAATTCTTCTGATTTTATGCAGCACCGTGACACGCTTATGGAGAGACTCCTTGAAATAATCACAGAGAAACTGATTTGAGGACTCTATACGTAAATTACGAGTGGGGCAATACAAGTTGAGACTAAATATAATCGGAACTTTACCTAACGGTCTTGGGTCGCGTAAACGCGTGTTTCCGATGCCATTATAGACTTATTCGAACTTTAGGGTGGCGACTGACTGACATTAGTTAGTAACTTTGCCTGACTACTAGAGATATGTGGTAAAACGCAACTGACCTCTCCTCTGCCTCCTGTCACTCCTAGAGTTAGTGGTTTGGTATAAACGCTATATTCTGGCTTGATGTGGGGGTCCTGAGGATGTGTCGCTTGTCTTGAGTTTCATGTAGTAGGGAGAGAGAGAGAGAGTCGTGAGAGAGAGAGAGAGTCGAGAGAGAAAGAGAGACAGATTTTAACTCAACAAATTTACTTCAAAACACATTCCATTTTTATATGGAGGGATGGTGTGGGAGGCTACGGCCTGATAATACCATATTTGGTATTAATGATGTATGATGGGTAATTTTTTGTGAGCTGCGACTCACTCCTACTTTGGATTTCATTGTGACAACATGTATCGTTTTATAGGCCTACAGTAGTGAGTAGTAAACCTTTTATTCCGTTTTCATCTGAGAATCGCCCAATTATTATGGAACCAACACCAACAATTAGTAGTGAAGTAAAAATGGCTGTTTAAAATAACAAACAACGAAAAAGTAAGAATCCAAACAGCTCAAAATAAAATTTAAATGAGTTCTATGTTTTTTAATGTTCTGGTATAGTAGAGCCACCTGTATTCTCCTTTTAAAGTTCTGAATAGTTATTATTTTTCCAGGACATTTATTTTCCCCAATATCTTCCAGAACATTTGTCATACCTAGTGGAACTGTACAACAGAGATAGATAGAACCAACAGATGAAACCAGTGGATTAACATTCAAGTTATAAACACTAAATAATTAAAATAAAGCTTTACAAAAAATCTTTGAAAGACACAATCCTAAATATACAAGTCACCAGTCATGCCCCAAGTGGAAAGAAGACACGATTAGCACAACCAAAATTAAAACAAATAAAAACCAAACTTAAAATTCAAAGAACCAGAGAAACCCATATAAAAAATGGATATATGGTAACATAGAAGAAAAAAAGAGATTATACCAGTGGGCCCTTGTTGGCTTCAGCTACCAAAATGCCTGAACCACATATCCACATATAAAGATATACTAATGGGGGAATCAACCCTAGCATCCTCCCAAACCAAACCAAACAAAATAAAACAAAACAAAACAAAAGAAGAGATTACCAAATCAACAAAAAGGAGAAAAGATTACCAGTAGGCCCAGTTATACCTTCGGTTACTAAGACGCCTAAACCATCATATAAGAGATATAAGGGCTTGAAAGCTTCTTCCCCCTGGAGAATAACATACCGTAATGTATCATTTCAGTATGAAGCAATCATTATTACCTGGAATCTGTTCAACCCGCCTACCCCTGCTATTCGCAAATATCCCACAGGAAATAAAATTTTGAGAATCGGCCAGAGAGAGAAAGAGAGCAGAGTAAATACAGATAGAGAGAATACAAGGAATAAAGGGAATATAGAAAAAAGAGAGAAAAGAGTGGAGATGACAAACTCCCAAATGCTGTAATTCCTGATTAACAGATTGCAGAAACTGTTTATTAGGAATTCTGGTTCTCAACCGTTTGAAATTTTCCGGGACTAGACCCCCATCAGTTTTATAATTCCCTGGAATCCCCGGGAATCGGGAAATATTCAAACGACTCAAAATTTCAAAAATAAGAAGATTATGAGAAGATTAAGATAAATTTTGAGAATCAGCTAGAGAGAGAGAGAGAGCAGAGTAAATATACAAAGAATACAAAGAATAAAGGAAATTAGAGAGAATAGAGACAAAAAAGTGGAGTTAATAAACTCCTAAATGTTGTAATTCCTAATTAACAGATTGTAGAAGCTGTTAATGCTATTTCAAGGCCATAACAGAATTAAATTTTTCGACCATTCAAATACATAAACTTAGTATCCATTTGCATAGCTTCGCAAATGTCGTTGTTAATCAACTGCCCTTACCTTTAAAGCCAATTCACCATGATCGTTTACATTTGTTTACACTACATAAAAACTAATTTACGAAATTTTTTTTAAACGTAAATTACGTATTCGGAATTCTGCCGAATTATTCTTAATTTACTATTCGGCCGAATCCGAATAGTTCGAAAATGGAACCGTATGGAAGTTCTAAGTTCTAACTTCCTGTTTATTTCTTAACCGGAGAAGATACGCTCCCAGATTGCCAAATTTTTACAGTCACCAACGAGATGAATACAAATAGGTACCTATTGTAATTTTTCAATTTGTGACAGAGTCAGAGAGAGTCAGAGAGAGTCAGAGAGAGAGAGAGAGTGTGTAAAAAATTTGTGATATTGTTACAAGTCGTATCAGCTCAGCTAATTAAAATGCGCTATGGCGTTATTTTTGTAATTCTATCATCCGCCGCCGGAAGTGAGTGGTGCTATTTCGAAGTATAAATGCGAGTGCCACCTGAAAAATATTCAGTCAGTGACTTGCTTCTGATTGCTTGGTTCCAGGCCGAGGAATTCGGTTCCATCGTAGCTGTATAGCTTACCAAAACAAATAAAAAGGTATTCGGGTAAGTTTGCAGCGTAAAAAGCAAAGCGTTTGTAAATGATGTTGACTTTGGTTAAGTTAACCAATTGGTTTTGCAATTATCAGTATGTTTATTCTTTAGTTTAATTCTACACTCTAAAAACTGTATGGGATATCTCAACTAAAAATGTTTGGTTGTAGGGTTTTTTGCTGTTTTGAATAAAAATTTGGTTGTATTCACTAAAATGTT
>JAQFZO010003100.1:0-10619 GCA_034695885.1 Geophilus flavus | reverse complement strand
AAATTTACATTCAAATAACTCCCTGATGGAAATAAAATCTGTTGGGGAATGGTAGTGAGCGTTTGTATGGTGGATTTTGAAGGGTTTTTTTTCAACGATGTGCAGTGGGGTGTTGAAATTGTGCAGAATGTTTGAAATGATGCAGTTTTTATATTTGATGAGGTTCTGGTGGATTTTGATGTAGATTTGTTTAAGACTTGCAAATGCAAGGTGGAATTTTTGGTTGATTTTGCGCATCATTATATTGATTTGTAAATTAGAAAAGAAAATAACGAAGTTTTGTTTGTTTTGGGTAAATATAGTTTTTAAGTTTTCAAAAAGAATGCAGAGATTTTGTAAATCTTTCAAAATAATGCAGTGACCCTGCAAATCTTGCAAAACAATGCACAGGTTTTGTAAATCTTGCTAAACAATGCACAAAAGATTTTGTAAATCTTGCAAACAATGCACAAAAGATTTTGTAAATCTTGCAAACAATGCACAAAAGATTTTGTAAATTTTTCAAAGCAATGCATTGACTGCAAATCTTGCTCAGGTTTTGAAAATAATGCATAGATTTTGTGCTGTAAATATTGCAAAACAATACACAGGATTTGTAAATATTGCAAAACAATGCACAGAATTTGTAGATCTTGCAAAACAATGCAAGGATTTGTAGATCTTGCAAAACAATGCACAGCATTTGTAGATCTTGCAAAACAATGCACAGGATTTGTAAATCTTACAAAACAATGTATAGATATTGGATAAAATGCAAAAATAATGCAAAAATATTGTAAATCTTGCAAGCCATTGCACAGATTTTGAGAATAATGCAAATTTTGAAATGTTGCAAAAAAATAAACTGATTTTGTAAATAATGCAAAAAAATTTTAAAATCTTACAAAACAATGCAGAGATTTATAAACTTGCAAAATTATATAAAAATTCTGCAAATCTTTCAAAACATGTCTAAGCTATGTCATGCACAAGCACAATCTATGTACAACAATTTTACAAATCTCTCAAACAAAAACAACAAAACTTTCACACATTCCCCTAAAAAAGATCCACACAAACATTTTCCTTCCCTAAAACTAGACCCAAATTGACACACTTTCTTGAAAATTCCTCCAAAATCTCCACCATACAAACGCTCACTACCATTCCCCAACAGATTTTATTTCCATCAGGGAGTTATTTGAATGTAAATTTGATTGGAACTTTGAGATATTTCCTTCCTTATGCTAAATCCATGCTGAGTCAAACTTGACCCATAGGATACGCAGCAAAGAAAATTGGCTGATTTAGCATAGCATAGATTATCGATTCAGGTAAATAGAGCAAACCAAAACCCTCACTTCCAAAACCTCCAGAAGGTCTTTGAGAAAGAAAGAAGAAAAGGAAAGGAGAAAAAAATGCATTTTTTTCATGTTTGAAAATTTCATGTATTTCGCTTGCGAAAACTCCGGAAAGAAAAAGAAAACAATTTCTTTGTCCCATTTTATTTTTTCCTTTTTTCCTTCCAGCATTTGTTACCACAGCCATTTGAAATAAGGACTTTAAAAACAGAACAAATTATTGATATATTTTTTTTACTGATTTTTGCACCAAAAAATACTAATTTTTACACTTATCTACTAACATTTACACTAAATAAACATCTTTTATTGCAGTTATGCTTTATTTTACACTTTAAAAACTAAGATCTACACTTAAATAACCAAATGTTACATATGTTGAGTGACAGCTTTGGTCAATTGAAATACTCTGTGCCTGCCAATGTGTCAGTATGCCTGCTTGGTGCCATTGGCCACTTCATTCTGTATGGGGGAAATAAAAAGAAGAAAAAGGTTAATTTTGAATTTGGTTTTGTAAGAAATTACAGGAGCCATCTTTGGAAATGGTTGTAATAATAATGTTTGCTATTGTTTGGAAATAATGGTTTTGATGTTGTTTTGATACACTGTTGTTATTTTGTACAGTTTGAGTAGACCCAAGTTGTACTTTGATTTTTAAGCATGCATGTATGTGCACTGTTCAAAAACAAGATGGCGGTCCCCACTAAACCCAAGCTCAAGCGCAAGCATCCATTTGTAAAATAAAGTCAGTGCAAAAAGTGGTTTAACTAGTGTAAAAGTTATTAATTCCAAATTCACTAGGTGCATTCGAAAATGAATTTAACATGTTTAACAGTTTAAACCAAAACAGCGTTTAAATTTACTATAAAACGAATGGTAATGAGCTCACTCAGTTTATAACCCCCTGTTATGCTCAGTTTGACAGTTAACATATTTTTAAATCTTCTCCAAACAAAGTAGCTGCATTCAAAAACTAAAACTAAAATTGTGTTTTGATAGACATCACTTTGCTCACACTAAACTGAGAATTAATGAGTACAAGTGACGTCTAAAATACAAAACACAACTAAAACACAAATTTTTTTTAGTTTTTGAATGCAGCTAAGTGTAAGTCTGTTTAAATCGAACGTTTTAAACCTGTTTATTTTTGTTTAAACAGAGTTTAATCTATTTTCGAATGCACCTAATAAAAACTTTTTACTAAAAAGATTGCATCAAACATTCTTTGAGTGCAAATGTTAGGTAGTAATTTTAGGTGTAAAAATCAGTAAAAAGAGTATAAGGAGTATCAATAATTACATGCCCTTTAAAAACCTACTGCATACACTGGCACTTGCTTTGAAGCTGGACTTTGTGGCTGAGTGGTCACAACACTTGCCTCTTGACCTGCCAGGTTACTGGTTTAAATTAGGATGAATTCTGCTGTGCAGTGAAGCCCAGTTTTCTAGTGTTGGTTTGGTTTGAGTTGAATTGTGTGTAGAGAAGTTGGTTTTTTTTTAGGAGGATGTTTGCAGAGTTTGCAGTTTTCTTTTTTTCAGTTTATTTTTTTTGTATGGTTTGGTTTGAATGTTGGATTGTTGACTGCAGTGGTGAGTGATATACTGTGCAAGTGTTGGGGGATCATGGTGATGGTTGATGTTTCCTGGAAAATTCTTTTGATGTTGTTAGGGATTTGTTAATTGAATGTAATTGAAAGGAAGTAACTTAGATTTGAAAATTTGATAATTTGAAAATTTTCTTTGATGTTGTGCAAAGTTTTTTTGTGTTTTGATTTTTTCAGTTTGATGTTGATTTAAGATTGTGGTTTTGAAATTTGTTTTGGTTTTTATGGATTTTTATATTATTTTGCTTTCTTGGATTGTTTTGTTGATGTTTGTGTGAATTTTTATGGATTTTCAGTAATGTGATGTTTTAAAAAAATGTTATTGATTTCCATTATTATTGGTTTTCATTGTTTTGGATTTGCAATTTGCATTGAATTCTCTCTTATTGTTTAAGTGATTTTTATCAGTTTCTTGTGGATTTTTTTTTATAGTTGCTGCAGATTTTCTTTGATTTTTAATTGTGAGTTTCTAATTGTTTTGAATTTATGTTGATTTTCCCTGTTGTGATTAAACGTTTGTAATTTTCATTTTACTCTTTAGATTTCAATGGATTTTCATTGATTTCAATGGATTTTTATTGATTTCATTGATTTCATTGGATTTTTATTGATTTTATTGGAATTATATTGATTTCAACGAATTTCAATGAGTTATCAGATTTCACTGATTTCCTACAAAATCTCAGAAACATGCTCAAATCTGAAATCAATAATCTCACGAGATTTCCTCAATTCTAGATCCCTCACTCAAAATTATCAGCACAAAACATCACATTTCATAAAACCCTTCAAATTTACATTTCTTCCACGCTCTGGTAGCAACACCACCAGATAACTCCACACACTACACTACACTCACTACACAACATCCCCCTCCCCAACTTACAACTCAGATAGTGTTTGTGCAACAACATGTATTATTCCTACCTCCGCTTTCCTCTTCTCCATGCACACCATCAACTTTATCACTCAAAACAATCTCGACCTGAAATTTATCTAAAAATGCAAAACACAAGCGGAACCTCCCTTTCAAATCAAAGTCAAAAACAATCTCCCGACTCCCCCAACCCTATAACGTCACTCCAAGTCATCCAGATGCCCAAGAGTGGACAAAGGCAATGCAAAAAGAATATGATAGTTTGATAAGCCACCTAATTCCTTCATTATTACACCATGGACCTAACAAACAAACCTAAATCCATGGATTAACAATATAGGAAACCAACAATAAAACCAGTTTTCACTAATGAAGCAATCAAATTCAAGCCAAAAAACGTTGAAACAATCAATTTTAAAGTCAAAACAATGAAATTTCAACTAAAAAACTTTGAAACAATCAATTTTCAGTGTCTAAACAATCAAATTCCATCGTAAAAACTTTGAAACAATCAATTTTAAAGTCGAAACAATCAAATTCCATCCAAAAAACTTTGAAACAATCAATTTTCAGTATCTAAACAATCACATTTTTGCAACAAATAAAACTTTCATTGTTTACACACCAAACCCACATTATCAATAACTTTCCATTGTTGGGTGCTACAAGTAGGAGTTGGCCCTTTTGGGCGGAGCTTAAAGACCATCATGTGACCACAGTCAACCAATCATTATTGGCTGACTGTGATTACACCATGACTGATTGTAATTTTAAAATTGCCACTAGTAAACATTGGCGCTAGTTGTTCTGTACGCAGTGACGTCGATCTCCCATAATCCTTTGAGTGATTCCAAAGGTCAAAGTAGCTGAAGATCCTACCTAAGAGAGTTTAAAGTACCTTGATTAAGCTCTGCCCAAAAGGGCCAACTCGAGCAATGGACAGTAGCTGCACTACCGGTAGCACCCATATGACAATGCCTTTCACATAGCATCATTGTTATCGCGCCATGTAGTGATACAATATCTGTTCCTTTCCATCGTTATGCAACCAAAATGTTGGAATTTTGCCTAGCAGTATAGCAGTATTGCGACCAATCATGAGCTAGGGGTGTGGCCATCATTCAAGATGGTGTCACTTGTGCGGGCAAATGAAGCAGAAGTGTGGTCTTTGCTTCCATTTTGGAATGGAACGTGCCGGCCAATCCTATCACACTTCCTGTTTCGCACCTAAAATATCGCATGTCATTTTGTGAAATAAGCTAAAACACAATAACCTAATGACGACTTTGACAATTCTTCACTTATGGTTGTCGCTAGGGAATTGCGATATCGTAGGGCATTCCATGCGAAACAGGCTTAACGAAAATTATTGAAATTTGTATCACTTGCCCATTTAACAGCATTTTATGTTTCTGCGCAGTAGCAGCTGTGTATAGCAATTAGCAACAATACTTTTCTAACTGTGCATACATTTTATGCTGAAGCAGCGCTACTTTTAACCAGTATCGCTTACAACTCTGCAACTTCTAACTCAACATTCCCAACATGCAAAACTAAGCAAAAAAAGAACTTCAAACACGAAACTAAAACTTTGTTTCTGCATGTGAACATGCAGCAAAGCCGAAATTTGCTTGCAAATTTGTTGCATTTGCATTGTTATGAGGATGATGACTTCCCAGCATGACTTTAACATGGAAATAAGGCTAATCACCTCGGTTTTGGAATTTGGATGGGGGTATGGTATGGCATTATGAGTCAGAAAACCCACCATTTTTCAATGGGAACAACCATCCAGCACGAGCTGCCATCGGTCGTTAGAATTTTTATTTGTGGACAAGGACTTGGTGAAATATGTTTCCACGCGACTACACATGGACGCGCGCGCATTTTAGTGCAACGAATGGTGGGTTTAAGGTTTATTTAGCATAAATTACAATTGTTTATATGTTGGCTTAAAAATTGATTAGGTTAATGGTGTGAAATTAATCCAAAATGGTCGAAAAGTGAGTTAAAGGCGACTCCTGGTATCAGTTTACTGAACTTGAAGCTTGAAAGTTGACTTTTAGTGTGATACATATTTAATTAATCTTGTAACTTTAAAAGTAAAGTGTAATTTTCATTTGTCTTAAAGGTTTGTATAGTACTTTAAGAATTTTTTTTTGTGGTGGGGAAGGGGGGGGGGGGAGGAAGGGAAGTAGCATGGTTGAAAATTTAATTTGTCATGAATTTTAAAAACGATTTTCTTTACTCTGTAGGGTTTATGGATTTATTAATACTCTTGTTTTTATACAGTATGCAGAAGGATGTGATGTTACTTTTGTGTGCATAGAATTAATAATCTTAATCTGTCTTTTGCAGACACTGTGTACAGTAGCTGTAGTGCTTTTGGGATAATCTTATCAGGCTAAAAACAGCATAAGTTGGATGAGGAAGTTGGAAAATAGTTTTTTTTTAAAGGGGATGTGGTTGGAGGTTGAGAATTGTAAGGGGGTTTTGGGGGTTTTGAATTTAAAGGTGAAAATTGACAGTGTTAAGGAATGTTCTTAAAGTCAGTTCGCATGATTCGAGATAGTATAAAATGTGTTGGTAACGTTTTCACATGCCCTTACACCAGATTTGATATTTGGGATCTAAAAATTTATTTCTATTTGTAATTTGTTTTTAGTTGCAATTAGTTATTATGTTTGCACAGTGTTTGTAATTCTATAAACTCATCAATTCCATAAAAAGAATTTGTTGATTTCTTTTTTTGGAATCGCCAGACTCGCAGAATTAAACGGATTTTCAGGATTTTCTTTGAATTTACATGGAATTTAATGGATTCCTGTGAAATTTCTTCTTTACTTCCTTGTAAATTTGCAAATTCAAAATCCTGGGAACATCCATCAATTCCCAGAAAACCCCCTTCCCATACCCACCTCTGGGGAAATATAAATCCAACTTTGTTCATTTAAATAAACAAATGAGATTTTCATCCCGAAGCAATCTCTGGTGTTCGTTTTTGACATCTCTGTCTTTGTCAAACGAAAGCAGTTGCTCGGTACAGCAATGAAAGACACTTCAAGAACAAGGCTACATTAGTACATTACCATTTGTCGATGCCAGATGTTTCACCTAGCGGCAATACATGAAACCACTCCCAACAATTTCAATTGCCAGCAATGCAATGGACATCCAATTTTTTTTTAAACGATACTTTACCAAAACAAATAATATCTCAAAGTAAACATCCAAATATCATTCTTATGTTGTCGTAATGCAAAAAATAACCCATTCATAATAAAACATAAACTGACTGCCATTTTTCAATAATACTCATTTCAATAATCAAACATAAACAATAAATAAACATAATAATTGCACAGAATTTCCCAAACCTAATATTTTAGTAGCAACACAAATAATACAAACAATCCTCGAGAAAAACCTCTTTACTGATTATTTATTTACACAAACCACTTTACTGTATTATGATAATTTAACGTCGATATATTAAAAATTCATCAACTAAAAAAGAAATATAAAAATTAAAATCTCTAGAAAAGAGAGAAAAAAAATTGCCCCTTACCCATATCTATTAGACTTTACGCTTCACTGCCTTACTCATCATCCATCCACGCTGGAAAACCAACCTGCAGGCGGTCAATTAACTGCCACATTTGCTTTTATCTAATTTTTACTACTCTCTGTAATACTTTTAATTAGACCTAGAGACACAACACTTTCCTGCAACTCATTTCCACCATTTTTTCAAACATTTTCGCTTTTTTTCCCCCTCAACCAAACTAAAGTTTCATCTAAAATTAACATTTTCTCCCTTTCCCACTTTTCCATTATCGTTTTCTTTATTTTTTTCTCTTTTTTCTCTTCTTCAAGTCTAAGATTTGTTGGCGGAATTAATTTAGTGAAGGTTATTCCTTCCTAGAGGGAGGATGATGATGAGGAATTGTGGGTATAAGGGTGTTGTTCTTTTATCAGACGGATTGGAATCCTTCTCGAAATGGATCTCGAAAAGGAGAAGTTTTCCTTTTGTGCGCCAATCGAAGAGCTGCTGGACGCGACGCGCGCGTCTGGCAACCCTTATCGCGTTGCATCGCTACTTCTTCTCTTTTGCACTTCCACGTGTGGCTGATGCTGGGCGTTGATTATGGCAACTACCAATCAAAAGTGACTTACTTTTTCTTTTTTTTTACATTTTGCCAAACTTTCTTTTCTTTACTCTGCGTTTGACTTGCCGCGTGCAAAGTTGTGATTAGATGGGTTTTGGTGATTGGTTGGTGGGTTGGTGGGTGGGGGAGAGCGTGGGGGTGAAAGTGAGTTAACTAGGAATAAATTCCATTGAGTTAGTTGGTGGTTTGTTGGGATTGGGAAAGTGTAAACGAGGAAATGGGGTTATGTAATGATCTCAGTCGATGGAATTGGATCGTAAGTCAGATGTGTTGCAATGTTTGGGGTGTTTGAGGTTGAGTTTGGATTTGTTTTTGTTGGAGTGCAGTCACGTTTTATGCGGATTTTTCTTGTGGGGATTTGACACTGATAGGAGTTTTGCTTAAAAGTTATATTGCTGGCAACTTGGTTGACAAGTCGACAGAGTTTGCGCTTGGAGGGTTTTCCTTATAAAGTTATGGTTATAAATTTTATAATACTGACTTTCTCTGTACCGTGTCTAAAATTTAGTTGATCAAATGATAAATAGTGAAAGAATTATAAAATAAAAGGCAGAAAACAACTCGAGTTTTGGGTTTAGAAGTAAATAAATACCCTGTAAGTATGTATAACTTTAGTCAGCGACAAATTTTTAAAAACTGTTTTTTTTAGGATTTAGCAAAAATTATAAGACTTAACAAAATTCCTGTCAACTCCATGATCTCTACAAAGTGTCAAAACAATCCTTTAAATAATAAACAAATGAGGGAGAAATTTTATTTTTGCCTACTGACTAAACCGGGCAAAAGCGATGAGAAGTGATTTCATTCCAACATTTGTTGGGATTGGCTGAAATTTATTTTTACGAATCTCAATGCTATACTGATGCATTTATCCTCATTCTTGTATGATGAGAGTTCTTCTGTATAAATAGGAATTAAAGCTGCCATTTTGTTTCTCAATCTGCAATAAATACAATTTTTCTGTTTAATAAAAATAACGGTGGCATTTGATTAAGCATGTTGCTTGATTTCTGTTTCAATCCATGCATTCGTGTAATCTTATAATATCTTCATTCTACAGAATGACAGAGGTTTCAGCCAGTCAGCAGGTATACTTTACTCTGAGTATATAGAGATTGAAGTTATGGGAATTAGCTTACTATAGTATTTTAAAAATTCATTAAATGAAGTAGAAAAGTAGATTACTATAAAATTTCCAAAGTATGATTGAAAAATTGATTCCTGGGACCCAGTTTCAAATTATGTTTGTGTCATTTTATGGTCATATTTGTTGGTGTTGGAATTGAAGTTACTTAGACAGGCTTAGTTGAAACAAATCTCCAATTAATACATCGCTCACGAATGTCCCCAAATTATACAATAATTACCCCAACAATATTCAAAATTAAACATTGGAAAATAAGTCAGAAACTTATTTTGTAATGGTTGCTGCAACAACATTATATTCAAAACAATAAAGAGTGAAGTCTGACAGAAGATTTTTTGCGTTTCTGGCATTAAATCGTAATCAAGATCCAACTAGTTTAAGAAATTATATTGTTTTCCAGACGGTAGTGCCTCTTTAGTCAGAAAAGAAATACCCATCATCATAAGTCGTATCATTACATTACATTTATTCTTATTAGTCCTGAATTATGCGAATTTAGAATCATGCGAAAGCCGAGATCTTCGGGAACGACTATACACTCCCTCACATTAAATACGACTGCAATGCACTTGATTTAAGAGGAAGTTTGAGTTTGACAAAGAAAATTTCTCCTCATTATTGCAAATGAATTGAATCAGTGATTAGTGTTCCCGAATCCTGATAACGTCTTCGCTGAATCTTTTCACGGCTTTTCCGCACGGTCTAAATTGTAAAGTATCGAGCAGAACCCCCTGATGTTACCCCTTTTCTGAAAGCTCTTGTCGAGCTGAAGCCATTTTACATAGTTTAATCAACGCAGGGGTCTTCTCGACGCGCATGTCAATTTTTATTCTACAAAGTTATAACCGATAGCGGCGTTGTACTTGCAGATCATGTATAGTGATGTTAAAAAAAACTGGATGCCCACTGCATGCTGGCAATTGAAATTATGAGTAGTTTTATGTTTTGATACTAGGTGAACCATCTGACATCAACAAATGATAATACAGGGTGTTTCAAATAAGTCTAACCAAGTATTTATTTAAAAACAAGCAAAGTTATCAAAACTCGGTTGCAGTGGGTGGCGAATCCAATTGTATCAGTAAATTTGACCTTTGACCCAGCTTTAAGACCATCTGTACTCTATCTCAAGAACCGTGATAGATAGAGTAAAAAAGTCAATTAGGAAGTTGTAGAGCATGACACCTCAAAATAAGCCTAGAAATGATATTACTTCATATCTTTAGTATGGAATAATTTTGACAAAAATAGGATTGAAATTGTGAAAGTTAATAATAAAACACAAGTTTCAGACCCTTTAATTCAGATCAAAAGCCAAGTTTCAGGCCATCATTGGATTTAGTTCACCATTTTTCTTCATCCTGTCATCATTTTGAACTCAAATGCAACTGAAGTAAATGGTCTGAAACCAGAGTTTTGGTGCTAACTTGTACACAACTTCAATCCTGTTTTTTTACAAAATAATTTCATACTAAAGATAAGA
>JAQFZO010003099.1:0-10622 GCA_034695885.1 Geophilus flavus | reverse complement strand
TTTGTGACATCCGGCAATTCGATCGTGTTGATTAATTTACGATTATTACGTAAATAAAAGTTATAGAAGTATAAATTTTTTCCTATTTTACGATTGATGACATTCCAATTCGAAATTGCATACGCGTCGACAGAGAGTCTATACAAAGTTGGGCACGATTTCGATTTTTGTAGGCATTCTCATAAATGACGGGTGAGTGAGTCGTAGTCGTGTTTATTATCAGTCATTTTTAGCGTCATTTATCCTTTTTAAGAGGAAAAAAAATCGACTTTAGTTATTTTTGTTCATTGTTTATGAGATTATCTTACTTACGGTACCCGCAGCGATGTCTCTTCTCATGCAGCCTTCATTTTCGGCGTTTTGTGTCCATTTTGTACGAAATTTTGGGATTTTTTTGCCACTGTATTTCAAAAGGGTTATGTTTTATTCAACTCATGATTATTAACAAATTGCATTCTTGCAGTGAATCAGTTGCACGCGGGACGAATGTATAGATCATGTCAGACAAAGATGAGTCAGAGGTAAATGTATAAATGATGAATATGGTTCACTCTAAGAAATAAAGGAGTAAAACAGGTAGACCTCAGACCGGTTATTTCGTCCGAAGGACAGGTTTGAATGTTGCATTCTTCTCTTGTAGCTGGTTTTCTTGTCAGATTTGCATCATCGCCATTGACAATTTTGGTTCTAACTGTACAGAAGAAAATCCATCCTTTTTTCATTTCTCGAGTCCCCAGAAAACATTTCGAGACTCGGGAATTTTTTTAAAACCGATAAAAATGAAAAAATGGCAAGCAAAGGTACAAAATTCGAACTATTAATGCTGCCTTCATCCTCTATCAACCTGATATACAACTTGCAAGCATGTCAAAACTATAATTTATAATTTACAAATCAAATTAAATGTAGTAAATCCATACAAACATTGGATTTACGGTTTGTAAATCTTGTTTGCCTTTTCGCCGATTAGCAGTCCCCTGACCCTCCCTTGTTCGAACGAACATAAGCCAGTACAAAAATTATCAATCTCTTTCGTTTGTGAAAACAGGCTTTTGCTTTTATTTTTTTACATCATCAAAAGTCGTATTTATCGTTTATCTTGTAAAAGTGGCTTTTAGCTGCGAGATCTAAAGAACCCATCAAAAAAAAATATCGCATACAAAACCTCGAATTAATTTCATTTTCTCTCACTAGGGGTCTGGAAGCGATCGTAATCGATTACATCCGACCGAATATTTTCGGTGAAACAATCCCGAAAGTTTCTCTGGGTCTTCTTTACCTGGTTTCGGCAGCCACCGTCGGCGGTTTGTTTTATTTCAATTATACCGACGTTGGTATTGGTCAAGCGATTAGAATGTTCTGGAAGTTGTAAAAAAATTGTTATAGTAGAGAAAGATTTCTAGTTTTTATTTCTTTATTTAAATGTCACAAGTTTTATTTCAAATTTTCATGGAAAATTGAAATAAAAAGTTTGTAGTTTTGTTTTGAGTTCTGCAAAAATGATGTTTTTAGTATTTTTTTTTTTTGGTTTTTTGGTTTTTGGTACTAAGCATACATTCTATACACGCATTGCTCACACGATTCTACACACGAAATTCACACGATTTGAGTTTTTTTAGTTTTTTTGTTAAAAGCTATAAAAGATTTTTTTTTTAGGTTTTTAGGTTTTTGGAATTTAGGAATTTAGAGTTTTTTTTTATTGCTTTGATTCGATGTTTTCTTGGTAAAAAATTCTTAGTGCTTCCCATTGTTTCGATCGGATCAAAATGTGTTCCCGTTTCGATCGGATGAATGATATGGCTTCTTCCGGGGTCCATTTGAATTTCTGAAAGTGGGAAAAAAGGGTTTGAGAGTGAAAAATTGAGATTATAGTTTTATCAGTGAAAAAATTCTACTTTTGTGGGTTGAAATATAAAAATTTGAAGTTTTTGATGTAAAAATGACTAAAAATTGTATTTCCAGGTAAAAAAAATTCAATTTGAAAGAAAAAAAAAATCAATTTTTCGTGTTAATGTCGTCAAAAAATTAATTTTTTCATTAAAAAAACCAGAAAATTAATTTTTCGTATTAAAATTCTCAATTACATTTTTCGTATTAAAATTCTCAATTACATTTTTCGTCTTAAAATCAGCAAAATTTAAAATTTTTCATTTTAAACATTCCATAAAATTGATATTTTTTGTATAAAACATGGAAAAAACGAATTATTGCATATTTCAACTTTTAACCCCAAAAATAGTATTTATCTTAATTTTTTCATGAAAAGAAATCAAATTTTTGAGTTAAAAAATATTCTTTCACATTTACACTCATTAAGTAACATCCAACGAGCGTGGCGCTTCTTGTTCTTCCAGCTTTGCAATGCACGTAAACACTGCCACCGGAATTCTCAAAACTCTGCACAAAATGCACTCCTCTTCTCAATTTATCCTGCGACGGCGATTCGAAGATATCTGTCGTACTCAACTGCATAAACTGACAACCAACGGCTTCCCACTCCTATAAAAAAAAATAAGCTCATTAGTATTCAAAAATGCACAAAATTTAACCAAAAAAATTCAACTTTTCATTAAAAAAAAACCCCAAATTTTCCACCTAAAAATTCCAAAAAATTAACAACTCATCAAAATTAACAAAATTTCAGCAAAAAATTCAATTTTTCATCCAAAATTTCAGCAAAAAATTCAATTTTTCATCCAAAAGTCACAAAAAACTCAAAATTTTCCATTAAAATTCCAAATTTTCCATATTTTCACCTCTTTACTGTTCACCCAAAATGATAATTCATAATCCTCGTTCATGGAGACGACCGCTTTCACTTTTTCTTGTTTCAGCAACTAAAACCACGTACAAAAAATTGTTTAAAGTGAGTATTTCATCTTTTTTTCCTACATTTTCGACTAATATTTACGTCGTCTGTCATCGATCTGAATGGCAGCGCGCCCAGAATGACGACATCATCTATGCGATCGTACCATCGTCGCACGGAAACCTTCTCCATTACTATATTGTATAGCAAACTTGGGTAAAAAGATACACGTGCAAACATTGTCCCTAAGTCTGCGCTTATCTTTAGTACTGATAAATGCATAAAATATTAATGGAGGTGAAATCAGGGCTTGTGGCTGCGCTGTTATCGATTAGTCATGCCGAGATACGCGCTGTGGTTGTCAAGACGCCATTTTATATCTATTTTTCGATGGGATTTCATGAGTTTATTCGTTTAAATGTATTTTCTTTGTTTAATAAAGTGTCTTTACATATTTTTTTTGAATTTTAAAATTTTATTTGATTTTTAATTCGGGGGCGTGGAGTTAGTAAGCGATAAAACACAATAGCAGCGCCGTCCTCCGATAATTTTTTTAAATAAATTAATTTAATTTATCGTAAAATTTATTTTTTATTTTACGTAATTAATTATTTAATAATATATTTAATCCACGAATCGATTTTTAAAATAAAAGAATTCGATAAAATCTCGGGAATCTTCCTCATCCTGAGGTGATTACGCGATAATAAGATCAAAATGGCGATGCGAGTGCTGGTCGGGTGTAAGCGAGTAATCGATTATGCTGTTAAAGTGAGTTATTTTTATTATTCCAAACACTGTTACACGAAATTTGAAAAGGATTAAACGAATTTTTAATATCTAGGTTCGCGTCAAACCCGATAAAACGGGTGTCGTCACCGATGGCGTGAAACACAGCATGAATCCCTTCGATGAAATCGCCGTCGAGGAAGCTGTGCGATTAAAAGAAAAAAACGCAGCGAAAGAAATCATAGCCGTCGCTTGCGGGCCGGCACAATGCCAAGTAATCATCCAATAAAAAAAATTATGGCATTTGCCACATAATTTTTGAATTCCAGTTTACTTGTGAACGAGTGTGACGGCAGTCTGACGCCATACCGCATTCACACATGAACTGCAATTCGAAAATTTCACATTTTCATCTAGAATTTTGTACTAAAATTCATTTTTATTGTAGGAAACGTTGCGAACGGCTCTGGCGATGGGTGTTGACAAGGCAATTCATGTGGAAATCGATGCGAAAGATTATAATACAATGCAACCGTTGCACGTTTCTAAAATCATTGCTGCATTGGCGAAGGAAGAAAAAGTTGATATGATAATTTTGGGCAAACAAGCGATCGATGACGATGCGAATCAAACGGCGCAGATGACAGCGGCGATTTTAAAATGGCCGCAAGGAACGTTTGCTTCGAAGGTCGAGAAGGATGATGGGACCGTCCAAATTACGAGAGAAGTCGATGGGGGTTTAGAAACGATTAAATTGAAGTTACCGTGTGTTTTGAGCACTGATTTACGTCTCAACGAACCACGTTATGCGACTTTGCCAAATATTATGGTGAGGAATGAATGAGCGGTGGAGTTGATTTTGACGTGTTTGGAAATTGGAATTGATTTTGGTGGAATTTCTAGAGTTTGGAATTATTTTTTAATGGAATTTCTAGAATTTGGAATTATTTTTTAATGGAATTCCTTGAGCTTTTAATTAATTTTGATGAAAATGTTTGAAATCGATTGTGTGATGGAAATTTTTCACTTTTTTATGAAATTTGATGGAAATTGTTCACTTTTTTGTCTATTTTGATGGAAAAGTTTGAGATTTTTATTGATTTTGATGCGAACATTTGAATTTTTTATCAATTTTCATGTAAAAATGTTGCATTTTTTAAATTTAGTATTAGAAAAACATCTTGAAAACAATAATTCCATTTTTAAAAATTTTTAAAACTTGTAGAAAGCGAGAAATTAGAATTTTCTGTCAATTTTGATGACAATTTTCGCCATTTCCATCAATTTTGGCACAAACTTTTAACTTTTTCAATGACAATTTTCGACTTTTTCTTCGATTTTGATGAAAACTTTTGTCTTTTTCCAATTCAAACACAAAAACCTTTCTGCAAACCACAAATTTAATTTTCTAACACACATTTCATTCTAGAAAGCAAAAAAGAAGCCCCTAACGAAGAAAACTGCCAAAGATTTGGGTGTGGACTTAAAACCCCGAATCGAAATTGTGAGTGTCGCCGATCCACCAGTCCGCGAAGCCGGAACAAAAGTTGAATCCGTCGACGAACTCATCACAAAACTCAAAGGCGCTGGACGTATTTAGACATCAAAATTATAAATAAAAACCAAAATAAAATGTAATTAGCAAAATGTAACGATGTAATAAACAAAAATTTACTCTTAAGACACTTGTTTATCACTTTTTAACACTTCAACAGCCTGGAAACAAGAAAAACCAATTATCATCGTGTTTCTTATCAAAACCGAAGTTCAAGGTCGAGGTCTCGAGTATTCCGAGTATAAATAGACCCCCGGTTTAAAAAATTCCATTAAAATTGCCGTTTTAATTCACGAAACGAGTCAAACGCGTCAAAATGTTCGAAATAGTAAGTAGGTCGCAAATCATTTTCGGTTGTTTTTATTAGAATTTTTATTTTTAGACTAAATTCACCGGGCTTATTTCCGCTCCGGCGACTCCCACGTTAAGTAATGGGTAGGGAAATATTTTTTGAATGTTGATTTAATGTTGTTTTAATGTTTTTTTACTGATTTTTAAGGGATTTGAACGCGAGTGTGATCGGGGATTATGCGAAACATTTGGTGTCGATCGGTGTTTTGGGAGTTTATAGTAATTTTTTTTGGGTTTTTTAGGTTTTTAGGCGTTGAATTTGTTTTTTATTTATGTTTTTTTTTGTAGTTAATGGTACCACGGGTGAGGGGCCGTCGTTTACTGTGGATGAAAGGAAGAAAATCGCGGAGGAATGGGTCAAAGTCGCGAAACCTGCAGGGTTAGTTTTGCATTTTCACACTAGATGGCGTTATTCGTCCGTTTCGATGGAATTTCAGAGAGAAATCGGTTTTTATTTTTTTTCTCATGTTTTTAAAGGTTGAAAATCGTAATGGTGCAAGTTGGTGGTGGAAGTGTAAAGGATTGTCAGGAATTGGTAGGTTTTAATCGATTTAATTTTTTTTTTTTTTTTGCTTAAAAAATGTCGAATAAATTTCCCATAGGCAGCCCATGCGCAATCCATTGGCGCCAGTGCTGTTGCAACTTTACCGCCACTGTTTTTCAAATCGGCATCAGTCGGTAATACAAAAAAGAAGTCTTTAAAAAAAGTCTAAAACTAACTAATAAATTTTTTTTTTTACATTTTTCATAGATTACTTAGTGGCTTACTGTAAAGATGTCGCTTCAGCAGCACCGAAATTGCCATTTTATTATTATCATTTTCCAGACATGACTCAAGTGAACGGTGAATAATCTTCATTTATCTCAAACAACACCTATTGATAGAGACATTATTTTTCTATCCTGTTTTGGCCAAGCTGCAGTTCAGTAGATCAACTTTCTACCACTAGGGACAAAGGACTCTGCGACTTTTACAAAGGGATCAGATTTCCACCGGAGGGGGGGAGGGGGACATTCGAGTAAATTTCGTACACCCAAAAATTTATGATTTACAAATCCAAGTAAATCCAGTAAAACTAAGTAAATCCAGTAAATCCAAGCAAATCCAAGTAATCAAGGTAAATCCAAGTAAATCCATACATTTATTGGATTTACGTTTAGTTAATCTTGTACATCATTTTGTCGATTGTTGGCCTCCTCGTTTCCACTACCTGCAAAAAACCTCTAATACAAACTTTTCTTATTCAAGGATCAAGGATGAAATCTGACCCCGTTTTAAAAGTAGCATGGTCTTTGTCCCTAGTGGTAGAATGTTGAACTACAGTACTCACAAGTCAGTTGCAGATTTTTCTGTCCATAGGTGTACTAGGTGTTTCTGCGGTTGGGCGTATACATTTTAATGCACTCACCCCCACTCCCCCCCTCCTTCCCAGAAAAAAATTAAAAAATACCAGCACCATCCATTGTTCATATACAGAACTAATATGAACTGGGCTACAAACAAAATAAAACCCATGGACGTCCAATAGACTTCGGCTAAGTTGGACGTGAAATGTATCCATCAGATTTCCCAGTGAGATGGTCTACAACATTCCAAAAAGATGGATGGAAATAACAAGTTTATATGGTCTTGTCATGGATGTAGATTTATGGAAAGATCACAAAAAGAGTGATAAAAATTCTAGATGAATTTTGTTTGACATTTGGATGTCTACAGGATGTCCCATATTGCTTCAGATGCTATTTGGGTCAACGGATCTAAAAGGGATGACCATGGAAGCTGTGCTTTGCATGCTTATGGTGCACCCGTGAAGTTTTAATGTTTGTCTTTCGCCTGGTCATGAATGGTCAAAGCAGACTTTAGCAATCTTAAGCTCTCTACTACTGTATGTACTTCGTCGCTGACCTAGTCGTCAGAGGTAACACAACAAACGTTATCCCTATTGTAAAATGTCCGTATTATAAGAGAAGTTTTAATCTAGTCACCTAGACACAACTTAACACTACCATGTACAAAGAGCAAGTGAACCAAAAAGCCTCGATTCCCACATAAATCGCAACATTTCACATCCTGTCACCCACATTGCTTCGCCCACATCCTTTCCCCTCTTTCATTTCCGTCCCTGGTACCTAAAAAAATAATTTTCAAATTTCTAACACTTGTTGCTAAAAATATACGAGAGTTAAAAAAAATCACTTTATTTCATATTTAGTCAACATTCCTGAATTTCTGACCAAAGCAGCTTTGGAAATACCAAATTTTGCTGGAGCGAAATACACATCGATCGACATCCAGCAATCTGCCGAAGCTTATTCCCTTCAAAACGGCCGATTTCACGTTTTGCAAGGCTTCGATGAGGTTTTTCTCGCATGAAAAGTGATTTAAAGGGTTTTTATTTTTAATGAATAATTTCTCTATTTTTATTCAGTTATTGGGTCCTGCGCTTCTCGCTGGAGGAAAAGCCGCCATTGGAGCGTCGTATAATTTCACGGGATTAGCTGCAAATCGTCTTATAGATAGTTTTAATAAAAATGATATGCAAGGATTTGAGAAGGAACAGGTGATTATTTGGAAAAATGAAAGAGTTTTCTTATTTATTTTAATTTTTTTATATTAATTTATACAATAGGCGCATTTGAGTCACGTGATTTCTGCCATACGGAAGTATAGTGAGTGTAGTGATGAATTAATTAATTAGATTTTTTTTTAAATATTTGAGTTTTAATTATTTTTTAAATTGTTTATAGATGGTGGAATTCCAGCTTTGAAAACGGTCATAGATTTATTGTCGCCAGTTTCGATGGGGCCAGTACGAAGTCCTTTGAGACCTGTTAGTCTGGAAGTACGTCAGGGATTGGCGAAAGACATGCAATCTTTGGGGTACAAAGTGTACAGACCGTGATCGAATAAGGGAATTTATGATTCTGTAGTTTGCTGATTATATTGAAAGTGAATAAAATGATTGATTGCAAGGTTTACCGGCGAACATTGTTAAAGCTAAATCTAATCGGGTATGGTACCCACGAACTCAAAGCCACTTAGGCACGAGGAAAATGTGTGCCAAAATTGGTCGTCCAAAATTTTGGCGCCTAGCTTCAGGCGCACAAAAATTAGCCCGAGCAAAATGTAACGGATAAAATTCGACACATATGCATTGTAATGCACATAAAACAGCACAAAAATCAGCACCAGAACACCTTAAAAGGCCAATTTCCAAGTTAAGCACCTAAAATTGGCAAGAATATTCTTCCATTTTCCTCAGGCCTTACAGTTAAGTGGTCAAGGTGGTTAGGTTTGCCCAAAGCTAGTTTCTCGAATACACAGATGTGCAGACTTCAACTTAATACAAGGAAAATCAATGTTCATGTACAAAAATGGCAAAGATCTGGGGGCAGCTAACTTTCTCTTTAACTCAGTACCGTACCTCGGGTACCGTTACAAGTTGTTGGTAGCTTTGAAACAATAGAGTGTGACAAATATTACGACAAAAGAGAGGACATAGTTGGGTCCAATGTCGCTTTGATTTTGCCGTTTTCGCCGTTTTCAGCGATTTCTGCAATTTCCGTTACCAGATACGGTATGCTCGAAAAAGATACACAGAACTTTGTCAAAAAGTGGGTTTCAAATCGCTTTCCGGCAGTGGAAATCAATTTTAGACGTTTTCTATGCCTTTCCTTTGCCGTCATTTTGAAATCGAGATAGATTGGTACTGTAAGTTGTTTGATTTAGCCAAGGACACAATAATACCAGGACATGGCACAAGCGGCAAATCCTGTCACAATCCGAGTTACAAACTTCCCTACCAGACGTCGTTGTTAGGCGTGGCGCAATGCACGATTTCCACATTGTTAAAATTAAGTACAAAACGAGCAATATTATGTAATTATATGTAATCATTTATTAATTTTAATTATTTGTAATGGCTGAAATGAATGATTTATGACATTTGTAAATGTAATAGACTGCCGATCAGTGAGCGGATTTACCCACAATCCCCTCTGTTAGAGTCCAAGCCATTGAGAGCATTGCGCAGAATATCTTTAAATTTGTCCCTAGTGGCATGTCCTGGTATTATTGTGTCCTTGATTTAGCTGTTCATCAAATCTGTTCTTGCAAGTCTCTAATTTTGAAATTTTAGTCAAAGTAATTTAGAGTGTGAAGAAGGCCAGCCATCTTGGTTTTGTAGCTCAGATTGGACTTTATTCTTAAAACAACCACCAGGTGGCAATAATTACAAACGGAAGAAATCAATGACTCTTAAATGCATCTCAAACTTATGCAAATTAACTCAAATAATGCTACAACTACTTACAAAAGAATATGAAACAGTAAATACTTCAAAAAATCGAAACATCTGTTTACGGATCATGCGCACAAGAAAAAAATTCATTGCGTCATCTACCATTACTATCATGTAAAATCAGCTGACATCACAAACTTTTTTCCTCCAAATAATTACGAGCATTAAAATGAAACCGAACACCTGTTCTCCGAAGAATTATTTTTATTGCTCTAGAGATTCGATCCGAACAAATTTAATATCGGTGAACTTTATCAGAAAAAAACAAGATGATAGGAAAGAGTGAGTTAGTTTTATTGTTATTCTTAGCGAAGATGACGTCATTATCGACCGATTGCCCGAAATGGGTCGTTAAACTAAGTTGTCCGCAGTGTAATTACTCGCTGCATGATTTGGCTAGTCGTCTGGCTCTGCAAATGGGAGCAGTAAACCAAGGACGAGTTGGAGCATTGCATAAACATTTTGTGTTTTTATTTCCATGTGAGAAATCGAGAAGAAAATTGAAACTTTTAGGAGAGTTTATACAAAGTGAATTCAGGAATAATCCAATGGTTGAGTGGTTTGAGGAACAAGTTGTAAGGTCGAGGAGTAAAAGGAATGTTCGAGTCATCCAAGACCCACTTTATCCCAGTCAATGGCATTTGGTAGAGAAATAAAATGAAAATTGGAAAACCGTAAAATAAATTTTATAATATTTTTTATTTTTTTTAGCATAATCATAAAATTAATGGGCTTGATATGAATGTAACTGGAATTTGGTTGCATGGGATTACAGGAAAGGGAGTTACAGTTTGCGTAGTCGATGATGGTAAGATATGATTTTCAACACATGTCACAAAATCGGGTGACGGAAGTAGGGGTCTTGACACTGAAGAGT
>JAQFZO010003098.1:0-10628 GCA_034695885.1 Geophilus flavus | reverse complement strand
AACACCCTTATGTAACCATAGGGAGAAAAACGTCTAAATTTTACAACAATGCATCAAACTGCCCTCCTCCCCTCTTCCAGGACAGTCCCTGAATAGAATCTGAAACCACCCTCATCAAAGCATCTTCACACAAACAAAATTAAAAAATTAAAATCACATTGGTCCTATTTCGATGACTGTCCCAGAAAATCAGGGACAAACGGTCACCTTACCGTAGCAACCTCAAACAAAATGTCTGTGCCTGCCACAATCGTTTCGTGCAGCTTGAGTAGGAAATGACATCACGATCATACAATTCGACTAAAAGAAGAGTCTGGTTCTCAGCAAATGCTAGCAAATGCCAGCATACGACCACACTATCAAAAATAAGGTCTTCATACCATCTTATCAGAAAATAAAACTTAGAGAAAAATCCAATAAGCTTCTTATTTGTTGTTTGCCAACCCCTATCTATCTATCTCTGTCCAATTTAAAGTAGTAAATAAAAATAATCCAGAACAAACTATCATGCTTTCTCAACTGTGTGAAACAGATTTTTCTAATTTATCCTGTTTAACACAGTAATTTATATACTGTATCCCCATAACTTTCTCCTTATGGCATAGCAGTTGTATTCTTTTCAACAACAAATTTGGTAATGTGCCCAATTTTGCTGGAGTAAGAGAATTGGCACTTTAACTGTCATCCAGACAGCAGGAAAGAGGGTGAGAGGAATGAGGTTAAATACTGACAAGATAGCCAGTGAGGAGTGATGAATCATTTAGAGAAAATAAAGCTGTAAAATTTGATCGCTGCAGCAATTGTCGATGCAAAGCATCTCACATTTTTAATTCTTTCACATCATTTTCTTCCCCCTTGCAGCTGTGCTAAATCAGCTTCACTAATGTCGATAGATATTAGAAAATGACACTTCAGAAAATTTTTTTTTACGCTACTCAAGATAAAGATTAAAGAAGTACTCATTTCCTGAATTTATTTTCACGACAAATTGCTCATAAATTGGACTCCATTCACCCTTGTAAGGGGTGAGATAATCATTTTTATTTTAGTTTAATAGGGATTTTGTGGAAAATTTGTTATAAGTTGACTTATAAATTATATGTGTATAGTTTTGAAATTGCGCCAGACCAACTTAATCTTATAAATTTATAAACTCATGAGCATACTGGGTGACCAATGCTGATCATCATCACTATGGAAACTGTTTGTAATCAAATTGATCAAATTGATTTCTGTTTATCTTCTAAATTATAGCTAATTTTGAGCCTTAACAACTTTTAAAACTACTAATTTAATATTTAAACTCGCTGGAGACCATTTTCTCAACTCCATCCTTCTATCTTTTGATAATGACGCATCAAATGTGTATGCTCGGTTCAATAAATCGAACTTATAAAGGGAGTAGTATATCTTTAATTTTAAGTCATCAATTTGACTTATAAATACCAAAGGTGATGTATAGCCTATAAATTCAGCTTTCACAAAATCCCTAATGTAATTATAAAACACTTTGTGCAACACTTGGTTTGGAAAACATTAACAAGAAATAAAGATGATTTTTGTGGCAGTGATGCTTTAAGCTCTCTGGAGAACCAACAACACTAGCTAGCACTTGTCAGGAGTGAGCTGCTGATGAATCATTTTGAGGACCTCCATTAGTCCAAAAATAAAGATTTCAAGTAAAATGGTTTTTTGCTCACCTGTCAACTGGTTTGTGTCACAATCTCTAGTTGCTAAGAACCTAGAGGTTGGATTCCAGTCACAGTCTCAGTCTCAGTCTCAAAGTGTATTGATTCAAATGAAGCTCACCCGGTTGTTCGCATTTTGAAATTCCATTCGAGAGGTAAACACACATCTTTGAGGATTCTCCTCCAGCACTTAATTTGTACACATGCCAGTTAGGGATTTCTTGAAATTACTCAATTCCTTATCATGTGATCTTAATTTAGGTTCCTAAATGACATTTGGATTAATCTACTAGTCAGTTCCATTTGTATTTGATTTAGTGGATCGAACAAAACACGCACGAGACCAAAACAACCAATGGTAACTCGATTTGCAGTTTTCACTTCCGGCCACACTCCATCACCATGATGAAACTGCCATAACAAGCTGAAAATCTCCATGCACAAACTAACAGTCTGGTGAACAGTAGTAAATCATGGTTCCACCACACTGAAAAATGTTATCCCTATATGAACCTCATCTAGGTTTAAATGAATAATTTACACCTCAAAGGAGTTAGAAATTGTCTCTTACACCTGATACTGGTGCGAACGGTGCCTATAAATACTGTTATTTGAATAGGGACAATAATTTTACACCTATTTACATCTATTATTCTTCACAGCGCACGGTTAATTTTTGATCTGGGAACATCGATACAACGCTTTATCTTGATTTATTTATTTATTTATTTATTTATATTTCTTTTTACAAGATTCTTCAATTGGAACTACTTCACCCAATCGCTCTTTGTTCCCTCCCTATACTACCACATTCTCCAAGTTGTTTTCTCTGCAGTGGTTGGCCATGACAAAACAAACGAATTCGTCTTAATCAAAGTCATGAAAAAGGACTCGAAGAAGAAGAAGAAGAGAAGTAGAAGACCGGTGCCACAAATAGGTTTCTATCCTCCTTCACAAACTTTTTCACTCAGAGGCAATAAATTGCTTTTCACAAAATGAAGCCTAGAAACTTCATTACTTTGCTTTAATGCCATTCTACAAATTAGACGACAAGTTAATTTAAAGCTTTCCTCTTCTTTTTTTTTGAGAGAAAAGAAGGAAAAAAAGTTGCAACATGTTACACTTGTGGTCCTTAATTAGCACCTTTATTGTCAGTATAATTCCACAGCTTGTTATTCGCTCTGTTTACTTGGAAATAATTACACAATCGGTTGTTTAATTTCAACCAACAAGCAATAAGATACTTATTTGGTGTTGTAATATACGTATCATCAAAGATTTAATTTTTCCTGTATGCTTATCTATCAATGGACTCTCAAGAGTCTGTGGACAAGAGGTCAAGAACCCCTGGTATGTACCAAATATACGGCAACCAGAGAGAAAATCGTTCGTGTTCGGTCGAACGATTCTTCCAGATCCCAAACATGATGGCTCATCAAGTTGTCACACTCTTTCTGCACGGCTTTCGTCCGTCCGTCCGTCGGACAGATGGCGTGCATCTTTCCAAACTAAATCTCCAGCCTGAAATTTAGTGATCACATACTTCTTAGTTCTTTTCACGAGCATTGTACTGGAAATCCAAGTGACTAAAAAAATTATTACACACTTCATTTTGTGGTTAAATAGTCTAAATTTTTTACACTTACAGAATAAATGACTAAACTTAGTTAGTTAAATGTCTATTCTGTAGACGTATGGCAAAAATGACTAAATTGGTTAAATGTCAATTTTATACTCTAGTAATCCAAAAACCTTTCTTTTATGTATTTAAGGGGAAACTAAATAAAAAGTGACTAAAATTGAGAGGGACTAGATAAAAGGGTGACTAAAATTGAAATCTGTTAACAAGTGTTTTTTGTCACTTTTGACGTTATAACTGCTCTATATACACGTATTAAAGTAAATTAGATCGAAGTAGTAGCATCAGAAGTGAGAGAATTCACTTCCATTCCTAAGATTGAACGTACCTGTTGAATTTTATGTTTATTTTTCCTAAGTGACATTTAGAAGTCATAGATTTAAATTTTAGTCATTTTTTATTTAATCCCCCTAAAACGACTAGAAAACGGCTATAGCTTTTTAGTCACTTTAAACATACTATTCAAGCTATTGGATTTCCAGTGTGTGATGACGCTCATGTTTTTGGGCATTTTTAACTGAATAAGAGTTGAAAGTTCCCAAATATTGATAGAATTAACATCAAAAAAAAGTAAACAATAATACACCTGTTTATACTAGTATCTCTAAATTTCATATGGCTGTGTGTACAGCATTATCACAGTTTGTCATGCTAATGAAAACAAGTTTAAGCTTCATTTTCCAATTAAAACATTTTTTTGGAAACTGTTTACAAAAGAAAAAAAACTGAAATTGATTGAAAAACCTCACTTCCTACTCAAATTGATTTTTATAAAGATATTCTAGCAAAAAACGATTTTGAAAGGTTTAATGTACCAAGCAAAATGTCTTGTAAGTAGCAACTATACATTTTATTCAATTTAATGCATTGACATTAAAAATGCATTAAATTTCTAAAGCAAAAATCAATCATAAATTCAATATGAAAAAAATATAATAAAAAAATCATTGATTTAGTTTTTTTTTAAAAACCATAACTTGGAGTTTTATGACATCTGAGTGTATATTTACATCTTTCATGCAATAAAGTAATTATTTAAGTAATTTCTTAATGAAAAATTGTTTGCATGTTGAAGAAAATATGGAATAATTCTTTGCACAGTATTAATTTCAATGCATCAACTACCACATGTTGATTTTGTTGTAAAATCAATAACACACAGCAAACAAACCAGGCCTTTGACATCACATCCCATGGTGCCATTGCATGTAAACATTTTTCCATGCCAAGAATAACTAGAGACATAAAAAAAAGAAATTTTCCAACCATAACCTGCATGAACCATTCAATTTAATTGCTGTGAATTTTTAAAAGTGTTAATTATGTTTATATATATTTAGAAATTTAATGTTTGCTGGCAGCAAAATGTGTTGAAATGTCACTTGGGTGAAATATTAATTTTGTAAACTCGAGAAATCACGTGAATTAAAAGAAAAGACAATTTATTGGTTTGTCGTTGCGCCGTGGAAAGCCGCAAACTATGAAAATAAAGATAAGAGAAGTAGAAATGGAGAGTATAATATAATGAGAAATTAGGCTATATACAATTTAAAAGGAAAATGGTGGGCCATTAGTAAAATTTGAGAAGTTTAATGAGCACATTAGCATCTGACACTCATTTCCAAAGTCAATTTTGGGAGTTTAACTAACTCAACTGATGAGCACAACAAATGAATATCAAGTGTGGAGTGCAGCATTGCTGTTGCTGAATTGCTTCTTTTGCAAGACATGTGCACCAAATTGTGATTGGATGAGAGCAACAGTCCCTGGGTAGGTGGGATGTTGCCCAAACCAGCCAGTTGCATTGCATGGAATCACAAAATCAATCCATGTGTGGATGGATGAGTCAATAAAAGTGGTGAAATTTCTTCTTTTACAGTCATCTAAGCTTATATCCATTATGTATGTATACTCATTACTAGACTTAGTCATAAAAAATCCTCCCATTTGACTAGTTAGTATCCCTTCAAAATTATTTTTTTTTAGTTCAATGTCTGCCACCAGGAGAGAGAGCTTGAGCACTACTGTTCCAAAGAAATAAAGGACTATTGAATTGACTCTTATAGACTTGTCTTTTTTCAGTGATAAAGATTGGAACTAACAAAACAGCCATTTCGGAAATGATTTTTTTATGACACGGAGTTAACAACTCCAACCTTTTTATTGACTAGTTTTAATAAATTTTAGACATTATTTTATGGATTTTGTCAATAGGTTATTTATATACTTTGTCACAAATGCCTTCCTGTTGAATTCGAGGTGCATTCAACCACTGTTCGATTTATTTACAAAATCAGATTTCATGGATTTGATGAAAACATCAAACACTGCAAAAAATTTCAGCTTTTCACATATTAATTTGCTGTAAATCAAGTGTAAATTAAAGCTTTCATATTTGTAAATTTGTGGGCGAAGCTAGACTTTACAAACCTTTTAGGCTTTTACATCAGATTTACATTTTGTAAAGATAAAATTGAATTTACTGTACAATCATGGTCACATAAAATATCCCTTCATATTTTGGCAGTGGATTGTGTCACTTTAAAGTGGGGGATGGAACAAACGGACATACAACCCTGCACAATAATGTTATGACCACCCTTGTTTGATGCAATTGCATCACAAATTGTTGCTGTAATTCCATAAATATTCTCTAAAATGAAACGAGGAGAAAAAGATGAGTAGAATAAGCTAAAGAAATTTAAAATGTAATCAGCCAATGAATGGTAAAAAAATTAAATTCATTTGTCGACTCAAATCATAAAGATATGACCACTGTCGGCATGAATCAGAATGATATGACCACCTATGAATCAGGGTCTATAACTCAAAAACTATAAACTTTATGACAAAATAGATTTCGAAATCTACAAGTATTTTGAGAAAAAACAACAATTATCTTAAACCAAACTAAACTTTAGTCAAAAGTTTGCAGATTTATAAATTTGTGATACAGTATATCGAACAGATTGAATGGATATTTGCTCCTTGAAACCATTTATCTTAATCAAATCGACCCTCCTTTTTCTATTAAAACCAATTTCAGACTGATCAGAGCATATTTTGTATAGTTATGAATGCCAGCCGCCCCAAACTGTGGTAACACTTGTCCGAAAAAAATTAATAATTAAACAAGTGCTACTCCAATCCCTCTGAAATCTGAAATTGATTTTAATGAAAAGAGGATTGTCAACTTGATGGGTTTGAATTATTTTTAGGTTCATTTAAAACAGGAGTTGTCCAAAACTGTTGTCTAGGATCCTACATCCTAGAGATAAAGCAAATGTGGGAAGTAAGGCTTGGTTCATTCTTTCCATATTCTTGGTCTGTTTGCTTTACTTCTGTGGTTTAGATTGGAAGGGAGAGCATCTCCAAGGAGATACGGCACCATACAGTAGATGGTGTTTTGAGTTTATTGGAATGGTTGGGTCTATGCTAACAGTTACATCGAGTTAAATGGAAATGAAATTGCCATTCACACAAGTTACACAAAAGTTTCACAAATTGAATTGGGAAATTTGATGTCTATGAACTGAACTGAAAAATACTTAAATATAGTATAACTACTGCTGTATACTGTCTCTCTCTCTCTCTCTCTCTCACTGTGAGATGTGGAAAATCCTCGACTTTAAGCAGAAAACCACTCTCTGCGATGTAGAGTGTGATCAGCTCACACCAGCATACAAAATCATGTCCACAAGTACAGTAATGGACAGAAAAATTTGCATGAGAAGTTCGGTTTCGACCTTTGATCACAAGAGAACTAAAAGTTATTTAGAAAAAGGTGCAGAGAATTGAAAATCACACTACTCTGCTGCCTATTCTTTGCTCCAAACTCCAAAGAATTGATCCATGTGTTCACTGACGACAAAGAGTTATGTCTTGGTGAGAAGAACTAAAAATTCGTATGAATATCCATCAAATGTCAAGATGTGATTAAGATGAAGGTCGAAATTTGTCATTAGTCTTATTAAAATTGCCTTTTGTAATTTATAGTTTTAAAAAATATATTCACCGTAAAACAAAACCTTGCGCAAGATTTTGTCTTTCATCTCGACTCGTTCTGCACTGTAAATCTTTTTGCGTAAATCTTTTATAGGCCTTTAAAGTGACTCAGAAAATAGGTGTTGCCATTTTCTGGTCATTAGAGTGGGCCTCATTTCCTACTGAGGTTTAAATGTTCTGACTCCTATATTTGCCTTGACTAAATTGAAGTAAAAATTCATTTAAAATCACTAGCTGTATTCAATCTGAAAAGTAAAAGTGACTTCTCACTTTTTACTTTTAATGTACTGTATTAATGGTACAAGTACTGACGTCAAAAGCGACAAAAGTCTCTTATGCTGTAGCTAAATTTTCTAATGTATAGACAAAAAGCACAAAAAAAAATCCGTGATTAAAGTAGAGCACTGTCTAAAATGACTATCTGACTAAGAATTGAAAACTTATTTTTAAGATATTACCTATCGATTCGATGCATATAAAATTTAGTTTCTAATCTTTTGAGGCTAAAATTTAGTAGTTTGATTGATTATTTAGCTTAATACAGGCTTTAGTCATTTACGTCATACTGTAGGTCATAAAATGTACTCCGTATACTGTTACTAAATTAAGTGTGTAACGATTTTTTTTAGTCACTTACTATATTTACAGTAGCTTAGCTGCATTCAATCATCCGTTCGATTTCATAAATCGGATTTCACCGATTCTATGATAAAACGAAATCCTATCTCAGCTTTGAACGGCTAAATCGAGCAACTTACCAATCTACTCTATTTTAAAATTGCGGCAATGGGACAACGTGGAAAACGGGTTTCTGCTGCCGGAAGGCGACTCGAGACTCACTTTTGGGAAAAACCGATGCGACGGACAAAAAAGTGGTTCCGAGCATCTTTTTCGAGTCATTTCCCATTGCGGAAATCGAAGAGAGATCAAACGTAGCTAGCATGATCCTTATGACAGAATTGAGCTAGAATGACAAAATTATTTTGTCTCAAAAATCCGGTTTCTTATCGTCGAAGAAACATCGTCCAAAATTCACCAACACAACTTTTTCCCTCCAAACACTTCACCTCGGGGTCACGACCCTTAGATTACAAACCACATCTCTAATGGCCCATTTTCCCGTCATCCAAACCTCATTTAAATTCAAATTGATCTCAATTTCCACTCACCAAACACTTTCCCCACCGATTCCCACGTCTGAAAACCAAATCTCCACTCAAAACCAGCCGACTACAACAACAACAACAACAACAGGACGTTTGCTTGCACCACAAGCTTAAAACATTAATCCAACAACGTGCAACCGCGAATGTTTACAAAACATCAATTTAACATCACGAATCGATTCCCCATAAAGAAAATTAATTTTTCATCAACTCACTCAGACTCGACTTTCAATTGGAAGCGGCAACAACGAGTAAATTTCGTGTTTTCATTTTATTTATACAACGCCAAGAAGTGGAATGGGAAAAAAATAAACAGATAAAAATCAAATAAACGTCGCGATAAGTCTAGTGGCGCAATGGATCGAAATGAATAAATTACGCGCACAACATTCGAGTCATTCACCCTGCACTTGGGATTGAATCTTGAAAGAAAGAAGACGAAGAAAGAAGAAAAAAAAAACTAAGAACTTGCTGAAAGCCGAAAATCAGAATTCTGGACCACATGCTGATTACATTGCTGACTAGGCAAGTCTTTAGGGAGGATGCGATGCGAAGCGACACCGATTGACAATTTATCGATTTAATTATCATTTTTTTCTTTTTACCTTTTTTCCCTCTAGTTATAAACATTAATGACGTGTCTTGGGGATTTTTATTATTTTTTTTTTCAACGAATCGATGGATTTGGTTCGGTTATGTACGGTTCGACGTCGTGGTTTGGCCGATCGCCACGGGAGGGCGTGGAAACGACTTTAATGTTTTATTTTATTTTCTTCGTATGTTAAAAAAAATCAAGACGATGGAAAAAAATGTATAATTCGGCTTATTTATGCAAAGGAAACGGGTGTGCTTGGTATTCAAAACATTCAAGATTTATGCTTCTTGATGCCGAGAAGGAAAAAAAAGTGCCAGCTGTCAGTTTCAGGGTTTGGCTTATTCGATTTTTCTCTGTGGTTAATAAAATAAAAGGGAAAAATGGCCGAACATTTATGTGTTTCTGAACGGTCTGTCTGTCACGTGATGTTCCTTCTAAACGTCCAAACTCGGTTGCTGCATCGAAGAGCACGTACTGCGTGAATTAATGTCGAAATGTGTAAAAAGGCTACCCGCTTCTGCTCTAATTTCATTTGTTCACGTTAAGTATCGCTAACACACTGCTGGACAAACCAGAGAGAAAAAGCCCAATCGAATTTCCAGTCCACTCGTGAAGGCAAATTCACAAGTGAATTGGGATTTCGACATATAAAATGGAATTTCCAGTCCATTTGTGAAGCAAATTCACAAATGAACTGGAAGTCGCATTGTTTTTTTATATTTAAACACTGAAAATTCGAATTTCTGGTTGACTCGTGAAGGTTTTCCACGAGTCAACTCGAATCTCGAACTGCAATCATCAACACTTACCCAGATTTTTTACAACGGCGTCTCTTTCTTCAAGGGGAGTCCGTTCGGCCTCAAAGGATTCTTATACCCAGTCACAGCTCCATGCTTTACACTATTGGTCGCAGGCGGCGTCTGCGCACCTTTGAAGTTCGGGTTAGTCACTATACCGTTCCTCTTGATCTTGGACTCGGGCGACCGGGGTGTGGACGCGACGCCTTTCCTCGCTCTACTCTCGGGCAGAGTGGGCAGTAAAGGCACCGTGACCGTGGCCATGTATCCGCCGGCCGGCTTCGCGTTCGGACTGGCCAGCCCGCCTTGCACGGGCGACAGGCGCGCACTTTGCACTTCGCTCAACGGAGACAACGGCGGCGAGTTGAGCGGCGACTGAGGTTCGCTTAGAGGGGACAGGACTCGACTCATCGGCCGATTCCTGTTGCGGGTGCACTGCTGCAGCTGCTGGGTGAACGTCATGGCTCCCGACGGTGGTCCCGTTATCAAGTCTCCTCCTCCTCCTCCTCCACCTCCTCCTACTCCTACTCCCTGACCTCCGCCGACGCCGCCGCCACCGCCTCCTCCTCCTCCTCCTTGGGCGCCTGGCACCGGGTGATTATCGGTCGCAGGCAACGGGACGTTTCCACCTTGTTGAGAGTGCTGAGATTTGTTAGTAGAACTAGTGAGGTTGCTCGACGACTTGGACGACGACGGGTTCGATATGAACGACTGGCGTCGGTCGGCCGTGGACACGGG